>JAEUBA010000178.1:0-31008 GCA_018257865.1 Stereocaulon alpinum | reverse complement strand
AGGATTTTTACTTTTAAGTATACTTTAATTAGTAGTATATTAAAGAAGAGAAATAGAATTAGTAATATAGGTAATCCTTATAGAATCCCTATCTCTATCGCCTCTACTAGGCTAGTTTTACCTCTTAGAGTAATTAATATCGCTCTATCTTTAAGGAAGCTTATAGTCTACTAAATAATTCCCTTAGGGATTCCTTTTATCCTTAAGTTATAGAGTAGCCTTTTATAGGATATATTATTAAATACCCCTACTATATCTAGTAATAGCAGGCTCGCTACGTTATCTTTACCTTAGTTCTATATTATATAGACTAAATCTATAATAGTCTCTAAAGTTATTTCTACTAAGTATCTCTTTCTACCCCCTATCTAGTATTCTAGGAGTAAGTAATTCCTTTTAGCTATTCCGCTAAGATATTTTGCTATTACTATCTCTAACGCTTTCCTAAGTATATCTAGTAATATAATAGGCCGGTACGCCTTAGGCTCTAAATAGTTAGTCTTTTTTAGTTTCTTTAGTATTATTATATTCGCCTCCTAGAACTTCTTTAGGTAGTATCTATAGTCTAAGTACGCTTAAAATATCCTTCTAAATATTTCTATTATCTCTACGTATACTACTCTTAGGAACTTATTCGGGATCCCTAAAATCCCTAAGGCCTTATCCGCTATTAGGTATTAGATCGCGTCCCTTACCTCCTTTAAGGTAATCTTACTATCTATCGCTATAGGTTCTAAGTAGTCGGCCCCCTCTATATCTATTAAGTCTACTAGGGGTAAAGGTAGGAAGAGGACCCTCCTTAGGGCCTCTACCTTCCCCTTAAAGTCTATTACTTTATTCCTATTTCCGTCTTTAATAGCTGGGAATTGCGGTAGCTCTTTAAGGCGTATACTCCTCTCCCTTCCCTACTTAGCGAGTTACTATACTCCTCTTAGTCTTAGTAATACTTTATAGACTCCCTCTCTAAAAGCTATTATCCTAGCCTTCTATAGGGTAGTAACCTTTTCCCTTTCAGCCTAACGGAGGGCTTCCTTAGTTTCCGCGTTCCTACTATAGCGGTAGGCCTTAAGCGCTGCCTATAATACTTTAGTTACCCTTATATATACCCTATTCTAATATAGCTTAGCCCCTGCGTACGGTTCCTTATATAGGATAGTATCTTCTATTACCTCTTATAGTACAGCTATAAGCCTATTAATATACCAGTTAATTATATCTTTAGAGTCTACTAGGTACTAGCTTATAACTTTATTTAGGATCCTTATATATTTCTAGATTTCCTCCCTAGTTACCTTCGCCTCTATTCTTTTCTAAGCCCTCTTCTAGCGTACTAGGCGTTCGCTTTATATCTATTCTAGCTCTATTATAATTAGTATATAGTCTAATCCTATATTAAGGTCGTCCTTTACCCCGTACTTTACTATTATATTATATACGCCTTTAGTTAGGAATATAAGGTTAATAGCGCTCTCTAGGCCCCTATTCCGCTATATAACTACCTTCTCCGGTAGTCCTAGAACTATACCTCTCTCTCCTACTACCTCTAGCAGCCCGTCTGCTATAGCGTAGTATATTATTCGTCCTAGGTTATTCTAGTACGGGTAGTATAGGTTAAAGTCTCCTATAACTATATACTTACCCTCGTTCCCCAGCGCCTCCTCTAGCTTTAGGATAGTTATTAGGCTATCCTTTAACATATAGCTTACTAGTAAGGGGTTATAGACGTTATATACCTATACCCTCTCCCCTAGCGGCCCTTTAGTATTCTCTATCCTAGCCTTAGTATCCTTCTAGGTCCTCTTAACCTAGATCTATAACGAATATAAGTCGCCTCCCTAGTATTCTACCCCCTAGTTATTAGGATCTATCCTCTTATTTATATAGAAATACGTCCTAGCCTCTAGGTCTCCCCTATAGGCTAGGTAGAATCTACTTATACTTATATTATATAAGGTTCTATTTATTAGGTTACGTACTAGCTTCTAGATCGCTAATATATCTATATCTTTTACGTCTTCGTTTTTAAGAAGTAGTACTATTACTGTATCCTTCTTCCTCTATATATTATACTATAGTATTTTTAGGTAGGGTATATCCCTTATTAGGTAAGGGCCGCTTAGACGTTCTTCTATATTTAGGTAGTCTTAGTAGTCTTTACTACTCCTAAAGTCTACTTAAAAGTATTTATTAGACTAATCCTCTCTATAGATAGGGGCTATTACCCTTACTCCGCTTTAAAGAGGGTTATTAGTCGTCCCCTCTTCGCTACCTCCCTAGTTCCTTTCTAGGGCTTATCTATTATATCCTCTAAAGCCTTCCTCTTCCCTTTAGAGATTACTTTATACTACCCTTTTAGGCTAATCCTTCCTAGTATTACTAATATAGGCCCTACTAAGTATTACTTTAGGGTCTCTTTAAAGTATTTTAGCTTATACTTAATTCTCTACCTAGCCTTAGTATTCTCCTTCTACTAGATTAAGTAGGTTTTACTTTATACTAAGTACTCCCCCTTATATACTATATACTTAGGCTTACTACCAGCTCTTTCTATATAATTATTAGTTATATAGTTTTAGGTGTATATCCTATAGTAGATAGGGTATTTATACGCCTTAGTAATATATCTATACCTATAGTAGTTAAAGTACTACTTAGGGGTAGCTTCTCTCTCTTAGTAATTATAGAAGAGGAGGCTATTCTCTACTACTATCCCCTCTATAATAAGCTGGTTCGCCGCCTCTAGGCTTAAGACCTTAATTATTAGTATAGAGAATCTCTTCTCCCTCTTAAGTATATCTAGCTTCGATATAAATATAGGCTATTCAGCCTTTATTATCTCTAACTCTAAGTAGAGCTTTCTATTATCTTTCCTTAAGGTTTTAAAGATCCCCTATTAGTCCTTTATATCTATTATCTTTTCTACTCTATAGATTACTACTATTACTATCTTTTAGAGGACTCTTACTAACCTATAGAGTCTCCTTACCTACCTATTATCCTTCTCTAACTCCTCCCTAGCCTTTACTAAGGCTATCTAGAGAATAATATCCCCCCTTATAATCCTCCTTACTATAATAATCTCCCTAGCTACTCCCCCTACTCCCCTAAATATTTATACTAGTTAAGGAAGGGTTATTATAGCTATCTATATCTTTTCGCTAGTATTATTAATCCTAACTATTACCTACTTCGCTTTCTTAATATCTTCTGCCCTAGGTATAGCTAGGTAGATAGTATTTTAGCCCCTTTAGACTATATAGGCTATATCCGCCTAGCTATTATTTACCCTTCCGATTAGGTAGTCTTTACGCGTTAATTAGCTATAGTACTCCTTTATAGCGTATCTTTTAGCAGTATTCTCCTATATATACTCCGTAATCCTTTCTACTATATTTTAGAAGAAGCCCTATATAGTCTTATTTATATTTACCTATAGTATCCCCTAAACCTTCTTTATAAACTCTAGTAGTATCTACTCCGTAGCCTTTATATACTATATTCTTTCTTTAATTCTTTCCCTACCTTAAGGGCCCTATAGATCTTTAGTAGGTTTCTACTATTATCGCTATTACCCTATTATCGCGTTAGGATATATTCTTTATCTACCTTTACTACTAATACCTCCCTTCTCTCCTCCCCCCTATCTCGTATTATTTTACTAGGTTCGTAACCTAGTATAATCGCTCGTCTAGCCTAGTAGGCCTGTTCGCCCGTTATACTCGTTATCATCGCTATCTATTCGTAACAGATTACTTTCTAGCGAAATTACCTTATATAGAAGTATTAGATACTATATCTATTACTTAGCTAGCGATAGAGATATACCTGTACGCGGTGCTAGCTACGAACCTAAATACCTATTCAGAGCTAAGATGTCTCCCCTAATATATTACAGGTTAAATAATATTAAGACGTCGCGTAGTTACTAAGAACTCTGTGTAGAGTTTTTTAGGCAACGCGATAACACCTACCCTAACTCTACTATAACTATTATACCTCCCCTATAATTAAGACTAGATAGCAAGAATTAGTATTAGGTATAGTATCTTAGTCTAATAAGTAAAGAGTATAGGTAATACCTACTTAGCCGTTAATTTAAAAAATCTAATATCTACGTGCGCTTAATACGTATCTACTAGTTAAGACTAACGCGCAGTCTATCCTAGGGGAAGGCTGGGGTTATAGGTATATAGGACTAAGAGAAGGATATATTAAGTTATAAATTAAAAGGCGTATTTTAGAAAAGGACGGCCCCTATCTAAATAGCTAGGCGAGCCTTTAGTATAAGCAGCGCCGTATAACTATAATTATAAGCTAAAGGGTTAGCTCCCCCCTAAAGTAAAGTATATAAGGATAGAAGTAAGTACTATCTAATATAACTAGCGGGATATTATACTATCTAATTCTTTATATAAGTATAGGCCTCCTAGGCGGTATATATAGCTTCCCCCCTTTCTTATATCCTTAACTAGCAAACTACTAAACAGCTAAATCCGGTACTACTACGGATACTAATAAATACTACTAATTAGCGCTAATAACTCAAACCCTTATAAGACGGCTATATACCCCCTCCTCCTCCCCCCCCGTATTAATATAGTAAAGGTTAAAGAAAGTTATAGGGCGCTTAGCGCTATAATAAAGTTAAAGGATATAGAAGAATATAGTAGGGTCCTTAAGAGCTAAGTATAATACGAAGGGCGTATATTATAGTTAGTATTAGAAATAATATTATAGAGCGCTTAGTATAATATTAAAGAATATAGTTAAGAGTTACCGGTATTAAGGAGGCCTAGGGTATAATCCCTAGACTAAAAGTAATTATATTATTAAGGATAAGCGGGAGTTTTTATCTAGGCACTATACTATAGTTTCTCTTACGGCTAGGAAAGGTATACTACGTATACTATCTACTAGTTTCACAAATAATATAATAGAACACCCTTATTAGTATATATAGATACTAGAATAGGCGTATAAACCAATCAATCAATCAATATCTATTACTTAATACCTAAATCTAGTAACTTTATATCTCTTATACCTTAGTACGCTAGCTTAGAGCCGGCGTCGCTAGCCTTTATAGTTCTAATTTCTCTACCTTTTTAAGGGAGAGGCCTAGAGTTACTATAATATTAGGTTAGATATACGGTTATACTACTACGACCGTTACTAACGCCGAAGAACCTAATAATATTAATAATAATAATAATCCTACGGAGAGTTATAAGACTAACGGAGAGTCTTAGCTAGATACCTCTAATTTAGATAACGCTAATCTTAAGTAACACTTATAAGAAGCCTAAGTAACGAATTACCGCCTAAAGTAACTACGCGAATTATTAGTATTAGAAGCTAAAAATAATATAATTTAATATCTTAAGTTATAGAGTACTATTAGAATACCTATAAAGATAGTTTAAGAGGAGGAATAATATTTTACTACTACTATATTAGTATAATTAGTTAATATTACTAGCTAAAGGATTCCTTTATATCTTATAACGCTCGCCTTTAGCGCGCCTACGAATCTACCTATTAGACTTTAAAGACCCCTAGTACTAAAAAGCTTTTAGCCTAAGAATATATAACCTTATAAGGGAATTAGTAAGGGTAAATACCTATACTAGTTCGTTAACTTAGAGAAGAAGTTTTTTAAGAGTCTAGAGTACTTTACTACTAAACTATCTAAGATAGTCTATTATATAGATACCTTAAAAGATAACCTAAATTCTTAGTAGAATACCTACCTAAAGGACTATAGATAGAATAATATAATATTCGAATTCTTTAAGTAATTCCTATATAATTTAGTTATAAATCTTATTAACCGCCGTCTCCTCGCCTATAAAAGGTTTAAGGAGGTAAAGTAATATTCTAACTAAAAAGTTACTATATTTAAGGCCTACTTAGAGGAGTTAGAAGCTAACCTATTACCTATAGCCCTAAAGCTTAAAGCTAACCTCTTCTTAACTAAGCTAAGACCGGAGCTAAAGAATAAAATCTTAAGTATAGGTAAGATATTTAATAATAGGGATAATATTATTACCTAAGCTATTATATAAAAGAATACTATAAGGCGTAAGTATTATAGAGGCGGCGGCTTAAGTACTTATAGGAAATTATCTAACTATAGGGCCTCTAAGTTATAAGGGAGCCGCCTATTAGAATAACGGATTTCTAAGCCTAATAGGCTAGGCCTAAGGGTTAATAGCTTATAGTTAGTATAATATAAATCTTATTTAAGGAGTCTAAAGTAGAAGACTAATTTAGATTTAGTAACTAAACTTATCTACTATTATTATAGAAAACTAGGCTATATAAGCCTAAATTATCCTAATTATAATAAGCCTACTACTTATACTAGTATTAGTATAGTATTAATAAAAAATAATTAGCCCCTATAACCGCCTTAGAAGTAGGGGAAGAAATCTAAAAAATAGAGGTAAGTCCTTTTATCTTAACTAAGGGTTAGATAACGCTTAATACTAGCCTATAGTAGGTTACTACTTTATTAGATACTAGATCGTAGCTTAATTTAATCTCTTAGAAGTTTATAATTTAATAAGACCTACTATCTTCTACTATTAACTTACTACTACTAGAAGCTCTAAGTAACTTTAGTATATATATCTATAGTACCTATTAATTTAAGTATATACTTATTAATAGCTAGGGCTATAGTAAGGAGTATAATATACTTTTTTATACTATTAATCTTAAGAGTCCTAACGTTATAATTAGTATACTAGGGTTAAAGTAAATAAAGATTTTACTTAATCCGTTAGTAAAGTAATAGCGGTTTAAGGTTAATATTAAAAAGTTTTAGGTTAAAGAGCCTACTATCTTCGGCTATTATCTTAAGAAGGAGCCTAAAGTTTATATAATTATATACGCTGCTATAGCGATTAATTACTTAGATAAAGGAAGCTTAGAATAGATTCTAAAGGAACTACTAAAGTTCTCTAATATCTTTTTAAATAAGAAAGTAGGAACCTTACCCTTATTAAAGGAAGGTAACTATACTATTAATATTAAGGATAGTAAGGAGCCGCCTTATAGGCCTCTCTATAATCTATCTTAATTTAAGCTAGCGGAGCTACGGCGCTATCTTAATAATATACTTATAAAAGGCTAGATATACTATTTAGTTTCTTTAGCTAAAGTACCTATCCTCTTTATACTAAAGAAGGATAGTAGGCTATATCTTTATATTAATTATTAGGGGTTAAATATAATAACTATTAAAAATTAATACCTATTACCCTTAATTACTAAGATATTAGACCGCCTATATAGGGCTAAAAAGTTTATAAAGTTAAACTTAAAAGATACCTATTATAAGATTTAAATTAAAGAAGGTAATAAGTAGAAGACTACGTTCCGTACCTACTATAGCTACTTTAAGTATTTAGTTATACCTTTTAGGCTCGCTAACGCCCTAGCGACGTTTTAAGTGTATATTAATAAGGCTCTTATAGAGCTTATTAATATTTCGTATATTATCTATCTTAATAATATCTTAATTTATAGCGCGAACCTAGCGGACTACTAGTAGTATATTTAGTAAGTACTAGAATAATTATATTAGTTCTCGCTTTTCGCTAACCTAAAGAAGTATTAGTTTAGTACTAAACGGGTTAAATTTCTTAATAGCGTAGTAATAGATTAGGAACGTATAGCGATAATTAGGGAATAACTTAGGCTAGAGATCTTTTAAGATATATAAGTCTTTTTAGGCTTTATAAATTTCTACTAGTAGTTTATCTATAATTATACTACTATAGCTACGCCTCTAACCGACTTACTTAAAGGTAGTAAAGACGGGAAAAAGGTAGGTTAACTTTAGTAGAATAATAGTACTAAAGGTACTTTTTAAAAGCTTTAGGATATCTTTTCTAGTATACCGTTTCTACGCTACTTTAACTTAGAAGTAAAGTTACGTATAAAAACTAACACCTCTAACTTTACTATTATAGTAGTACTTACGTAACTAGATAATAATAGCTACTAGTACCTAATTACCTTTTAGTCTTAAAAGATAATTCCTACGGAGTAGAATTATAAGGTTTATAACTAAGAATTACTCGCTATAGTAGCGGTAATAAAATAGTAGTAGTACTACCTAAAAGGTAACCCGTTTATAATTAATATTATTACTAATTATAATAATCTTAAGGGCTTTATAAAGTAGAAGTAGTTAAATTCTTAGTAAGCTAGGTAGGCGCTAAAGCTCGCTACTTTTAATTTCGAAATTATTTATTATACTAGAAAAACGAATCCTGCGGATCCGCTATTATAACGCCCTAATTATAAAGGAAGTTCCCCGCTAAATATTAAGTTATTACTAATGTTATAGAATAAACTCGCGCTTTAGGGTAGAGATAAGGAAGGTAAAGGAATTATTATAATAATATTACCAGCTTTTTAAATTATAGGCCTCTAAGTTATTATCCCCTAAAAGGATATAAGAGGTATTATAGAATTAGCCTATAAGGATCCTTAATATTTAATTAAGACTTTAATTCGGGACTTATAGGCTACTAATAATTAGGCGAAGTCCTTTTCTATAAATAAGGTTACGCCGTTATAGCGCTATCTCTAAAGTAAGGTATAGGCTTTAGACTTAAAAGGAATATTAAGAAATAATAACCGCCTATATATCCCTAAAGACGAAGCCTTAAGGGAAGAACTTATTAGTAAATACTATAATAATCCCTTAGTAGGGTACTTTAGCGTTAAGAAGACGTATAAGTTACTTATCTATAAATACTTTTAGTATAGGAGTTCTAAGTAAGTTAATAAGTATATTAAAACTTATAATATTTATTAAAGAACTAAGGCTCCCTACTATTACCTTTATAGCGAACTAAGTTCGCTTTCTATTACTAATAAGCTATAGAAGGAGCTCTTAATAGATTTTATTATAGGTTTACTACTAAGTAAATATAAGAATATAGTCTATAATACTATTCTAGTAATTATTAATTAATTTATAAAGATAGTAAGGTATATACTTATTACTACTATAATTAACGCTACTAAGCTAGCGGATATTTTTTATATTAAGGTAGTATACTATTATAGTATACCTAATAGTATTATTAGCGATAGAGGTTTAGTATTTACTAGCGCCTTTTAGTTAGCTATTTATTTTTACTTTAAGATTAAGCGCCGCCTAAGTACTACCTTTTATCCTTAGACTAATAGTTAGACGGAATACTAGAATTAGGTACTAAAGTACTACTTACGTATCTTTACCGATAATAAGTAAACTACTTAGGCGAAATAGCTACTAATAGTAGAATTTATATATATAAATAGTCTTTATTCCTCTATTAGAATAATACTATTCTACTTAATATATAGATACTACCCTAAACTTCGTTAGGAACTTAAGGATAAGTTTTTAGAGGGGAGGATACCTACTATAAATAAGAGAATTAGATTACTATAAGTAGTAAGAGATAAAGCTACTAAACGCCTATAGCGCGCTAGAGAATCTTAAGTTAAGTAGTATAATAAGAATTATAAGCCTTAAAGTTATAAGGTCGGAGATTTAGTAATACTATTAACTAAGAATCTTAAGTAAAAACGCTTAAGTAAAAAGTTATCTTATAAATTTATAGGGCCTTTTAGAATTACTAATAAAGTAGGAGTATAGACTTACCGCCTTCTACTACTATAAACTTATAGGATCTATAATACTTTTTATATCTTATTATTAAAGCTATACTACCTTCGCGATAGTAATAAGATATTAGCGAACTTTATATAAGCCCCTAAACTTATTAATAATAATAAGATATAGGAGGTTAAAGAAATTATAGATAAGGTCTAAGATAAGTAAGGTATTTAGTATAAGGTTAAATAGACTAGCTAGGGTAAAGAATATAATTAATAGTTACTAAATAAAAAACTTAAGGATACCCGTAACTTAACTTAAGCCTTTAATAAGTAGACGGTTAGTAAGCGTATATAATCTCTAATTCTTTAAATACTACTAATAGCAGCGAGTAAGTAGCGGCGACGATATAAGTTATAATAATTATAAACCTTATAGGTAAATAGTCTTATACTATAAGTATACTCCTTTATAATTCTTATACTTACTTACTTATACCTTAATAGGGTAGAGATAAGATTATATTAATTACTATCTAAATTACTATCTATTATTAGCGAGACGTCGTATATAAGTATATTTACTAAGTATTAGTAAAGAAAAAGAAAAAAAAAAACCTAATACTACTTCTATATTAAAGTATAGCTATATAACTTATTCTTTAAGAGCCTTAATATACTCCTAAAGGCTTTTAATCTCTTCTAGGTATTTAGCGATAGTTTACTTTAACTTTATAACGCGCTAATTAGCCGCTATAAGTTATTACTATAGATTAGTAATAATTATAGGGGCTACTCTACTAGTCGCTACTATTTAACCCTATACTTTTCGCTACTAAGTTATCTGCTTCCTAATCTTCTTCCTCTTACGCTATACTTATTAGGTCTAACCGTCGGTAAAATAACGCCGCACTAATCGCTATATAGACCGACGAAACGGCTTTAGGATCTAGATATATTAGGAGGCGACGTAGTAGAGCTATTAGAATAATATACCTTATAATAATAATTAAGTCTATAGTAGCTATCCTTATAATATTAATAAGGAGGAGCGTCGCCTTAATCATAATTATTATTCCCCGTATAAAAACAGGTCCTATAGGGTAAAGGTATATCGATAATATAGTCTATAAGTATTAGTAGCTAGTAATACGCGCTAGTTACGCGATAGCGACGTATAATATTAAGTATATATATATATTATATCTATAAGTAATATATTAGCAGCTAATAATATACGCTAATTACGCGATAGCGATATATAATCTTAAGAGAATATTTAGATATTATTATAACGAGAAGAACTATTAACTATATTAGTAATATTAATTATAATATAGGTATACTAATATTAGGGAACGTATAAGTCATATTAAGAGTTATAAAGAGAGAAAAGTTAGGGGGAAAGTTATTATTTATATATCTATAGGTCGTTATCGCTACGACGTCGCTATACGTTAAAGCTATTTAAAATAATAATAACTAATAATATAATAACGTAGCTATTACCCGCTAATACAGCCGATAATTAATTATATTTATTAACGACTACGCGTTACTACTACGCCTACTATATATACTTTTTATACTATAATAGATTTAGGCGTTACTATAGTTAGATAATATTCTATATATATAAGGCGCCGCCTTAACGACGTCGCCTTTAGGTTAACTCTTTTCCCTTATATTTCCTACTAGGTTTAAAGGGTTTTTAACGAGTAGTCTATTCTATATACTTTAGTACCTAGGGACTAAGGCCTAAAGGGGAGGATACTATTAACCCTTAAGTATATACGCGTTATAGCTACGCTAACGTAATAATATTAATTAGGGTTTAGGGGCTTAGTAATAGTATTACTACCTAGGACTCCCCCGTATTTTAGGGATCTTTAGAAATTAGTTCTACTACTACTCTACTACTAAGTAATATAATTATATCTATTACTTAATACCTAAATCTAGTAACTTTACGTCTCTTATACCTTAGTACGCCAGCTTAGAGCCGGCGTCGCTAGCCTTTATAATAACTACTTAAGTTAGATAGCTTATTATAATAATTCGTACTAAATATATCTTAGTAAAAAGGACGGATTAGGATAGTACCCCTAAAAGCTAAGATACTAGGTATCTATAGTAAATAGTAAAGAATACTTTAATAAGGATTAAGTTAATAATCCTCGCTAGGAACTATCCTTAAGAAGTAAGTTAAGAGAGCTTATAGAGAGAGAAGCCTTATTAGATAATAAAACCCTTAATAGGATTAAGGCTTTAAGATTAGATACTTAAAGGACTTAAAAAGAATTACTAAAATCCTACTAATAATAACTAGAGTATATAGAGTAATAAGTAACTAATCTATATAATAAATTAAATAAGGTTAAGGTATATATACGAAAAGTTACTATAGATAAACTAATATAAGTATTAATAACCTCGCTAAGCGATAAATAGGCTAAGAAACTAGTAGAAAATAGCTAGTAGCTATTATTAGTTATTAAGTTTATAAGTCTTTTTAAGAGTTTATCTATAAGCTTTACCTAAGATAAGATAAAAAGACTTATAGAGTTCGAATCTTTAATAGCTTAAAAGATATAGGAAATACTATAAAGGGATAAATATCTAAACTTAAATAATTTAGTCTACTAAAAACTCCCTAAGGGATTTAGATTCCTAAAGGATAGAAGTATATTACTACTAAACTAATAACTTATTCCGTAGGATTTATAGTTATTAATCTATTATTTAGATAGAATAATTAGGAACCTCCTAAAGTACTAAGAAAAGATCCTACTTAATAAGTTTATTAGGGAAGACTATAAAGGCTAGCGACGCCGGCTCTAAGCTAGCGTACTAAGGTATAAGAGACGTAAAGTTACTGGATTTAGGTATTAAGCAATAGATATAATTATATTACTTAGTAGTTAAGTAGTAGTAGAACTAATTTCTAAAGATCCCTAAAATACGGGGGAGTTCTAGGTAGTAATACTATTACTAAGCCCTTAGACCCTAATTAATATTATTACGTTAGCGTAGCTATAACGCGTATATACTTAAGGGTTAATAGTATCTTCCCCTTTAGGCCCTAGTCCCTAGGTGTTAAAGTATATAGAATAGACTGCTTATTAAAAACCCTTTAAACCTAGTAGGAAACGTAAGGGAAAAGAGTTAACCTAAAGGCGATATTATTAAGGCGGCGCCTTATATATATAGAATATCGTCTAACTATAATAACGCCTAAATCTATTATAATATAAAAAGAATACGTAGTAGGCGTAGCAGTAACGCGTAGTTATTAATAAATATAATTAATTACCAGCTATATTAGCGGGTAACAGCTGCGTTATTATATTATTAGTTATTATTATTTTAAATAGCTTTAATATATAGCGACGTCGCAGCGACGATAACCTACGGGTATATAAATAATAACTTTCCCCCTAACTTCTCTCTCTTTATAACTCCTAATATAACTTATACGTTCCCTAATATTAGCGTACCTATATTATAATTAATATTACTAATATAGTTGATAGTTCTTTTCGTTATAATAATATCTAAATATTCTCTTAAGATCGTATATCGCTATCGCGTAATCAGCGTATATTATTAGCTGCTAACATATTACTTATAGGTATAACTTATATATATACTTAATATTATACGTCGCTATCGCGTAACCGGCGTATATTATTAGCTGCTAACATATTACTTATAGATATAATATATATATATACTTAATATTATACGTCGCTATCGCGTAACCGGCGCGTATTACTAGCTATTAATACTTATAGACTATATTATTAATATACCTTTACCCTATAGGACTTATTTCTATACGGGGAATAATAATTATAATCGTAGCGACGCTCCTCCCTATTAATATTATAAGGATAGCTACTATAGGCTTAATTATTATTATAAGGTATATTATTCTAATAGCTCTACTATATCGCCTTCTAATATATCTAAATCCCAGAGCCGTTTCGTCGGTCTATATAGCGATTAGTATAGTATTATAGGCGTAAAGACTAGACTTACTAAGTATAATATAAGCGTAAGAAAATCGGGAAGTATATTACCTAATAGCGAAAAGCGTAAGGCTAAACTATAGTAATAAGTAGAGTAGCTCCTATAATAATTACTAATCTCTAATAGGAACTTATAGTAGTAAGATAGTAGGTCGTAGAACTTAAGTAAACTATTACTAACTAGCAGTTTAAGTTAGAAACCCTCTAATAAATAATTACTAAGTATACTAAGGAGATAGAGAGTCTCTAGTAATATATTAAGCTCCTAAAGGAGTAATTATACTACTATATATTAGTATAGAGATAGCGTTAGGATATTTATTTATTTTTTCCTTCTTCTTTTCTTCTACTAATATTTAGTAGCGTACCTATATATATCGTCTTACTAATATAAGATAGATATTTAGCTAGTAATTAATTTAATCTCTTCTTTATTCTACTAAGGTATAAGTAAGTAAGTATAATAATTATAGAGGAGTATACTTATAATATAAGACTATTTACCTATAAGGTTTATAATTATTATAACTTATATTATCGCCGCTGCTTACTCGCTGCTGTTAGTAGTATTTAAAGAACTAGAGATTATATACGCTTACTAACCGTCTACTTATTAAAGGCTTAAGTTAAATTATAGGTATCCTTAAGCTCTTTATCTAGTAACTACTAGTTATATTCTTTACCCTAGCTAGTCTATTTAACCTTATACTAAACGCCTTACTTATCTTAAACCTTATCTATAATTTCTTTAACCTCCTATATCTTATTATTATTAATAAGTTTAGGGGCTTATATAAAGTTCGCTAACGTTATATTACCGTCGCGAAGGTAGTATAGTTCTAATAATAAGATATAAAAAGTATTATAGATTCTATAAGTTTATAGTAGTAGAAGGTAGTAAGCCTATACTCCTACTTTATTAGTAATCCTAAAAGGCCCTATAAATTTATAAGATAACTTTTTACTTAAGCGTTTTTACTTAAGATTCTTAGTTAATAGTATTACTAAATCTCCGACCTTATAGCTTTAAGGCTTATAATTCTTATTATACTACTTAGCTTAAGACTCTTTAGCGCGCTATAAGCGTTCCGCAGCTTCGTCTCTTAATACTTATAGTAATCTAATCCTCTTATTTATAGTAGGTATCCTCCCCTTAAGGGACTTATCCTTAAGCTCCTAACGAAGTTTAGGGTAATATCTATATATTAAATAGAACGGCGTTATTCTAATAGAGGAATAAAGACTATTTATATATACGAATTCTACTATTAGTAGCTGTTTCGCCTAAGTAGTCTACTTATTATTAGTAAAGACCCGTAAGTAGTGCTCTAGTACCTAATTCTAGCGTTCCGTTTAACTATTAGTCTAAGGATAAAAGGCGGTACTTAGGCGGCGCTTAATCTTAGAGTAAAAATAAATAGCTAACTAGAAGGCGCTAGTAAATACTAAGCCTCTATCGCTAATAATACTATTAGGTATACTATAATAGTATACTACCTTAGTATAAAAAACATCCGCCAGCTTAGCAGCGTCGATTATAGTAGTAGTAGGTATATACCTTACTATCTTCGTAAATCGATTAATAATTACTAGAATAGCGTTATAGACTATATTCTTATATTTACTTAGGGGTAGACCTATAATAAAGTCTATTAAGAGCTCCTTCTATAGTTTATTAGTAATAGGAAGCGAACTTAGTTCGCTATAGGGGTAATAGTAGGGAGCCTTAGTTCTTTAGTAGATATTATAAGTCTTAATATACTTATTAACCTACTTAGAACTCCTATACTAAAAGTATTTATAGGTAAATAACTTATATATCTTTTTAGCGCTAAAGTGCCCTACTAGGGGATTATTATAGTATTTACTAATAAGTTCTTCCCTTAAGGCTTCGTCTCTAGGGATATATAGGTAGTTATTATTTCTTAATAAACCTTTTAGGTCTAAAGCCTATACCTTACTTTAGAGACGGCGCTATAATAGCGTACTCTTATTTATAAAAAAGGATTTCGTCTAATTATTAGTAGCCTATAAGTCTCGAATTAAAGTCTTAATTAAATATTAAGGATCCTTATAAGCTGACTTAATAATACCTCTTATATCCTTTTAAGGAATAATAACTTAGAGGCCTATAATTTAAAACGCCGGCGATATTACTATAATAATTTCTTTACCTTCCTTATCTCTACCCTAAAGTGCGAGTTTATTCTATAATATTAGTAATAACTTAGTATTCAGCGGGGAACTTCCTTTATAATTAAGGCGTTATAATAGCGGATCCGTAGGATTCGTTTTTCTAGTATAATAAGTAATTTCGAAATTAAAAGTAGTAAGCGTTAGCGCCTATCTAGTTTACTAAGAATTTAATTACTTTTACTTTATAAAGCCCTTAAGATTATTATAATTAGTAAAAACCTTAATAGTAAACGGGCTACCTTCTAAGTAGTACCGCTACTATTTTATTACCGCTACTATAGCGAGTAATTCTTAGTCGTAAACCTTATAATTCTACTCTATAGGAATTATCTTTTAGGACTAAAAGGTAATTAGGTACTAGTAGCTATTATTATCTAGCTGCGTAAGTACTACTATAATAGTAAAGTTAGAGGCGTTAGTTTCTATACGTAACTTTACTTCTAGGTTAAAGTAGCGGAGAAACGGCGTACTAAAAAAGATATTCCGAAGCTTTTAAAAAGTACCTTTAGTACTATTATTCTACTAAAGTTAACTTACCTTTTTCCCGTCCTTACTACCTTTAAGTAAGTCGGTTAGAGGCGTAGTAATAGTAGCGTAATTATAAATAAACCGCTAGTAGAAATTTATAAAGCCTAAAAAGACTTATATATCTTAAAAGGTCTCTAGCCTAAGCTATTCCCTAATTATTATTATACGTTCCTAATCTATTACTACGCTATTAGTAGATATAATAAATCTAAGAAATTTAACCTATTTAGTACTAAACTAACACTTCTTTAGGTTAGCGAAAAGCGAGAACTAATATAATTATTCTAGTACTTACTAAATATACTACTAGTAGTCTACTAGGTTCGCGCTATAAATTAAGATATTATTAAGATAGATAATATACGAAATATTAATAAGCCCTATAAGAGCCCTATTAATATACGCTTAAAACGTCGCTAGGGCGTTAGCGAGCCTAAAAGGTATAACTAAGTATTTAAAATAGCTATAGCGGGTATAGAATATAGTCTTCTACTTATTACCTTCTTTAATTTAGATCCTATAATAGGTATCCTTTAAGTTTAACTTAGTAAACTTTTTAGCTCTATATAGGCGGTCTAATATCTTAGTAATTAGAGATAATAGGTATTAATTTTTAATAGTTACTATATTTAACCCTTAATAATTAATATAAAGACGCAGCCTACTATCCTTCTTTAGTATAAAGAGGATAGGTACTCCAGCTAAAGAAACTAAATAGTATATCTAGCCTTTTATAAGTATATTATTAAGATAGCGCCGCAGCTCCGCTAGCTTAAATTAAGATAGGTTATAAAGAGGCCTATAAGGCGGCTCCTTACTATCCTTAATATTAATTATATAATCGCCTTCCTTTAATAAGGGTAAAGTTCCAGCTTTCTTGATTGATTGATTGGTTTATACGCCTATTCTAGTATCTATATATACTAATAAGGGTGTTCTATTACATTATTTATGAAACTAGTAGATGGTATACGTAGTGTGCCTTTCCTAGCCGTAAGAGAAACTATAGTATAGTGCCTAGATAAAAACTCCCGCTTATCCTTAATAATATAATTACTTTTAGTCTGGGGATTATACCCTAGGCCTCCTTAACACCGGTAACTCTTAACTATATTCTTTAATATTATACTGAGCGCTTTATAATATTATTTCTAATACTAACTATAATATACGCCCTTCGTACTATACTTAGCTCTTAAGGACCCTGCTGTATTCTTCTATATCCTTCGACTTTATTATAGCGCTGAGCGCCCTATAACTTTCTTTAACCTTTACTGTGTTAATATAGGGGGGGGGGAGGAGGGGGTGTATAGCCGTTTTGTAAGGGTTCGAGTTATTAGCGCTGATTAGTAGTGTTTATTAGTATCCGTAGTAGTACCGGATTTAGCTATTCAGTAGTTTGCTGGTTGAGGATATAAGAAAGGGGGGAAGCTATATATACCGCCTAGGAGGCCTATACTTATATAAAGAATCGGATGGTATAATATCCCGCTAGTTATATTAGATAGTACTTACTTCTATCCTTATATACTTTACTTTAGGGGGGAGCTAACCCTTCAGCTTATAATTATAGTTATACGGCGCTACTTATACTAAAGGCTCGCCTAGCTACTTAGATAGGGGCTATCCTTTTCTAAAATACGCCTTTTAATTTATAACCTAGTATATCCTTCTCTTAGTCCTATATACCTATAACCCTAGCCTTCCCTTAGGATAGACTGCGCGTTAGTCTTAACTAGTAGATATATATTAAGCGCACGTAGATATTAGATTTTTTAAATTAACGGCTGGGTAGGTATTACCTATACTCTTTACTTATTAGGCTAAGATACTATACCTAATACTAATTCTTACTATCTAGTCTCGATCGTAGGGGAGGTATAATAGTCGTAGTAGAGTTAGGGTAGGTATTATCGCGTTGCCCGAAAAACTCTATACGGAGTTCTCAGTAACTACGCGACGTCTTAATATCATTTAACCTATAATATATTAGGGGAGATATCTCGGCTCTGAATAGGTATTCAGGTTCGTAGCCAGCACCGCGTACAGGTGTGTCTCTATCGCTAGCCCCCGTTCCAGCTTTCTTATTTAAGAAGATATTAGAGAACTTTAGTAATTCCTTTAGAATCTATTCTAAGCTTCCTCTATCTAAGTAATTAGTTACTATAGTAGTATATATAATTATATAAACTTTAGGCTCCTTTTTAAGGTAATAGCTAAAGATAGTAGGCTTATTAACCTAAAACTTTTTAGTATTAACCTTAAACCGCTACTACTCCGCTAAAGGATCGAGTAAAATCTTTATTTACTTTAACCTTAGTATACTAACTATAATATTAGGACCCTTAAGATTAATAGTATAGAAAAGTATACTATACTCCTTACCGCAGCCCTAGCTATTAATAAGTATATACTTAAATTAATAGGTACTATAGACGTATATACTAAAGCTACTTAAAGCTTCTAGTAGTAGTAAGTTAATAGTAGAAGGTAGTAGGTCCTATTAAACTATAAACTTCTAGGAGATTAAATTAAGCTATAATCTAGTATTTAGTAAAGTAGTAACCTACTACGGGCTAGTATTAAGTATTATCTAACCCTTAGTTAGGATAGAAGGACTTACCTCTACTTTTTAGGTTTCTTCCCCCGCTTCTAAGGCGGTTACGGGGGCTAATTATTTTTTACTAATACTATACTAATACTAGTATAAGTTATAGGCTTATCGCGATTAGGATAATTTAGGCTTATATAGCCTAGCTTTCTATAATAATAGTAGATAAGCTTAGTTACTAAATCTAAATTAGTCTTCCGCTTTAGACTCCTTAAATAAGATTTATTTCGCGCTAACTATAAGCTATTAACCCTTAGGCCTAGCCTATTAGGCTTAGAAATCCGTTATTCTAATAAGCGGCTCCCTTATAACTTAGAGGCCCTATAGTTAGATAATTTCCTATAAGTACTTAAGCCGCTGCCTCTATAACGCTCGCGCCCTATAGTATTCTCTTATATAATAGCTTAGGTAATAATATTATCCCTATTATTAGATACCTTACCTATACTTAAGATTTTATTCTTTAGCTCCGGTCTTAGCTTAGCTAGAAAGAGGTTAGCTTTAAGCTCTAAGGCTATAGATAGTAGGTTAGCTTCTAACTCCTCTAAGTAGGCCTTAAATATAGTAACTTTCTAGTTAGAATATTACTTTACCTCCTTAAACCTTTTATAGGCGAGGAGACGGCGGTTAATAGGATCTATAACTAAATTATATAGGAATTACTTAAAGAATTCGAATATTATATTATCCTATCTATAGTCCTTTAGGTAGGTATTCTACTAAGAATTTAGGTTATCTTTTAAGGTATCTATATAGTAGACTATCTTAGATAGTTTAGTAGTAAAGTACTCTAAACTCTTAAGAAACTTCTTCTCTAAGTTAGTAAACTAGCGTAGGTATTTACCCTTACTAATTCCCTTATAGGGTTATATATTCTTAGGCCGAAAGCTTTTCGGTACTAGGGGTCTTTAGAGTTTAATAGGTAAGTTTATAAGCGCGCTAAAGGCGGGCGTTATAAGACGTAAAGGAATCCTTTAGCTAGTAATATTAACTAATTATACTAATATAATAATAGTAGGATATTATTCCTTCTCTTAAACTATCTCTATAGGTATTCTAATAGTACTCTACGATTTAGGGTATTAAATTATATCGTTTTTAGCTTCTAATACTAATAATTCGCGTAGTTACTTTAGGCGGCGATTTATCACTTAGGCTTCTTATAAGTATTACTTAAGATTAGCGTTATCTAAATTAGAGGTATTTAGCTAAGACTCTCCGTCGGTCCTATAGCTCTCCGTAGGATCGTTATTATTATTAATATTATTAGGTTCTTCGGCGTTAGTAACGGTCGTAGTAGTATAATTATATATCTGACCTAATATCGCAGTAACTCCGGGCCTCTCCCTTAAAAAGGTAGAGAAATTAGAACTATAAAGGCTAGCGACGCCGGCTCTAAGCTAGTATACTAAGGTATAAGAGACGTAAAGTTACTAGATTTAGGTATTAAGTAATAGATATAATTATATTACTTAGTAGTTAAGTAGTAGCAGAACTAATTTCTAAAGATCCCCAAAATATAGGGGAGTCCTAGGTAGTAATACTATTACTAAGCCCCTAGACCCTAATTAATATTATTACGTTAGCGTAGCTATAACGCGCACACGCTTAAGGGTTGACAAAGACCTAATTACTAGGGACTTTAGATATAAGTTTATAAAAAACTAGTAGATTCCGTAATAAATAGACTAAGTAGCGGAACTACTAGAAAGGTTAAATAAATTACCTTAACTAAATTATATAATAATATTAGGTTTCGGTTTTAGGTAAAGATTAATAGTATTTTAGTAAGAGTTATTATTAATAGTAGATTAAGTAAAGACTTAATTAAACTAAGTTTTATAAAAAAATATAATTTACCTACTTAAAAATACGAGCTATACGCGTTAATAAACTTTAATAGATTAATAATAGGGACTATTAATAGAAGTACTAAAATACTTAACCTAAGAATAGGAAGAAGATATAAGAGATATACCTTTAATTTAGTATTAGAAAGGGTTAATAATATTACCTTAGAAATTCTATAGCTAAAGAAAGCTAACCTATTAATAGGATAGGGTTCTTAGAATATAATATTTATAGATAGTATACTAAATAGAGTTCTACTAATCTAAGAATATAAATCTCTCTTAGTAGTAGTATAGACCTAGGAGGAGATAAAAGATAATTTTAAGTTAAGAAATATTATAGTACTATAGAGTTAAGTTAGACTTATAAGCGAGACTACTACTATAAAAATCCTAAATAAATATATAGAATTTAGAACTCTATTTTAAGAAGAGAGTATTAATAAAGCCCTTTCTAAGTACTAACTATAGGATTATAAGATTAAGTTAATCTTAGGTAAAGAACTTATAAAGAAGCTAATATACCTACTATTATAAGATAAAGCTTGATTGATTGATTGATTTATACGCCTATTCTAGTATCTATATATACTAATAAGGGTGTTCTCTTATATTATTAGGAAATCTAGGGGGGTTGAAGGCCCTCTAGACGCGAAAGAAACCTTTCTAGAGTCGCCCCTTCTAGCTAAAAACTTTCGCTTATTAGCTTACTTATTATTCTGCTCCGCCTATCTAACCTCGCTACTAGGCTCTATAATATTAGTAATAATAATCTCTATTACCCTAATAGGCCCTATAATACTCCGGTAGCTCCGCTACCTTTAGCTTCTACTTACACTTAGGCTTCTTTATCTTTAGGGTTTTTATTGCTGGTTCTACTCTAATAGGGAGTTTAGACTAGGAGAGCTATTCCCTAGTAAGTTAATACTGCGTTAGGAATCCTAACCTAACTAGCTATCTTATAGCTGCTCTTATACTAGTAACCTTAGCTAGTATAGTCCTAATATTATAAGTCTCTACCTCTTTAATAAGCTCCCTTTAAGTGTCGCTAAGCTTTAGGTAGTATAGGAGAATATACTTTATATCCTAATTCCTCTATCTATAACTATAGCAGGTACTGCGGACCCCTAGCACCCTCGCCTTATAAAGGAAGTAGTTAAACCTATTCTTTCTACTTTAGAGTTAGACTGCTATTAAGCTTTCTACCTTCCTAAGCTTTAGGTAGTAGTTATACCTTTCTCTAAATAATAGTTTATTCTATATAGGTATGCGAGAGTACTTAGGGATAGTATCCTTATATACCTCCTACCGCTTAATCTACTTCGCTATTACTTAGCCTTATATCTTCTTAGCTAGGATACCTACGTCTTAATACTCCTCGATATCCGTTTTTAGGTTATACTAATATACCTTCCTCCTTATCGCTATTACCGCTTAATCCTAATCCTTTACCTTAAGCTCCTATAGGGCCTATTCTTCCTTTTCTAGTAATAGGGTTAGGTATATTAGGCGCGCCCTTCCTCTCCTTCCCCGCAGTCTCCTACAGATTAAGCGGTTACCTTCGATTATTAAGGGGTATACTCCCCTTAGTGCCTAGTATCTTATAACTAGGGCGTCTAGATAGGTTTAGATAGGTATAATAACTACTTCCGCTTCTAGGACTTAGACTAGTATTACCTTATATACTCTAAGTACTATCCGTAGGCAGTCGTTCTGTATTATCGCGAGCGTCTTAATATACTTTTCTACGGCTCCCCGCCCCCTAGTAGGGGTATACTATATTAGAGTAGCGAATATAAGTATAGGCCTTACCGCTATACTATATACCTTCCTATACTTCTTAAACGTAGCTCCCTAAGTTAATCCTACTAGGCACTTAATCGCCTAGGCTTAAGTAGCGGCCTTTACCTTCACCTACGCTATATATAGGCCCTAGCGGAGTTTGGTATTAATATATAGCCTTAGGACCCTAATACTTGCTTCCGGCTTAACCTCTACGTTACCAAATTATACCGTCTCCTTTATATTAAACCTTTTGGGGGCGCGCGACAGATGTACTAGTTCGTACTTCTAGGGCGCGAACGTCGCCCCGTATAAGATAAAGCTATTACTTTTATAAAGTATATTAAAGAAAATAAATAAAAGGGGTTTATTTAAAAGTCTTAATTACCCGTAGGATATCCTATCCTATTTATACCTAAACTAAGTAGAGAATTATAACTATATATAGATTATAGAGTACTTAATAATATAACTATAAAAAATAGTTACTTATTACTATTAATAGGAGAACTTTAAGATAAACTCTAGGGTAAGAAATAGTTTACTAAGTTTAATATTCTAAGAGTATTTAACTAAATATATATAAAAAAAGGCGACGAGTAGAAAATAGCTTTCTATATAAAATAGGGTCTCTATAAATACCTTATAATACTATTTAGGTTAATAAATATACCTATAATATTTTAAGTATTTATTAATAATATCTTAAAAGAATATTTAGACGACTTTATCTTAGTATATATTAATAATATACTTATATACTTAAATATATATAAGGAATACGTTAAGTAAGTATAGAAGGTATTAAGGAAGCTTAAGTAAGCGGGACTATATTTAAAGTTATTAAAGTATAAATTTTACTAAAAGAGAGTTAAGTTTCTAGGGTTTATTATCTCTAACTAAAGTTTAGAGATAGACCTAAAAAAGGTAAAAAGTATAATTAAGTAGCCTATACCCTTAAATAAGAAAGAAGTATAATTATTTTTTAATTTTATAAATTTTTATTAGAAGTTTATCTATAAATATTTAAAAACTATAGTACCTCTTACTAGCTTAACCTATAATAAAGTACTATTTATATAATCGAAGGAAGTAGAGGTATTCTTTAGGACCCTTTAAAAGTAGTTCGCTTTTAGTCTAATATTATATTAGTTTAACCTAGAGTCGCCTATTCGCCTCTATACTAATACCTTTAACGGAGTAATTAGAGTAGTAATTAGCTAACTATCTATAAATAATAGCCCTAATACGGGAAAAATAGGGAAAATAGGTATTACTTATTATTAGCACCCTATAGCCTTCTATAGTAGGAAGTTATTAGACGCTAAAACTAGATACCTAATATATAATAAGGAATTACTTACTATTATAGACGTATTTTATATTTAGAAGGTTTATCTAGAAGGAACTAAGTACTAGGTTTAGGTCTTAATAGACTATAAGAACTTAATATTCTTTCTATTAACTAAGGAGCTTAATAGACGTCTAACTTAGTAGTATAAAGAGTTATTAATATTTAATTTTAGAATCGAATATATTAAGGGTAGTGTTAGGATTATAAGCGTGGTGAAAGATGTTCATTTAGTTATACTATAGAATTCTGCTAAGTATAAATTGGTAGCCCTAACCCTAAGGGTTCTAAGCGAGTAGGGCAAGCAAAGCAAGTAATCCGTAATAATATCCCCCTAATAAGAAATACTCCTATCGCCCTTAATAGTCTATTAAGCGCTGCGCTGGATATTGTAGAAGGATATCGTAAGTAGAGATACCTAATATAAGTAGAGCTATAGAAGGATATTATAAGTAGAGCTGCAGAAGGATATTATAAGCGACTTAGTAAGTAAGATTAACTAACAGCCTTCCTAGGATATCTACGTCCTCTCTTTAGCAGCGGCGAGGGCAAGTCTAATTATTATTAGCGGCCTTTACGTCTAGGACGTATTATATAGTAATCTTTATATTCGGCGATAAGGCGCTTTACCTTTTAGAGGTTATTAATATTATACTAGCGGTTCTAATAGTAGGAGTAGCCCTTCTACTTTATAAGGTATTATAGCTTTCTTCCAGCTATTCTCTTCCTTAGAAGGCGTTCGATTTTATATTTAGGCGCCTCCTTACTAGCAGCGGAGATAGGTAGCGGATTAGATAGCTAAGGATAATAGAAAGGATCCTCCTCTAAAGGTAAGGGTTTAAGATAGGCTATTAATATAATAGGATAAATTCGTATCGTTGGCGGTAAGTCGAGCTTATATATAAGGGGACTGATAGCCCTCTTAATAGTAAATAGTCCTACCCTCTAATAGGATAGCTTACGGTTATCTAGGCTTAGAATCTTATACCCCCTATATAGCTGAAGGTATACCTAGGAGCCCTTCTTTAGTATAATAGGTTTATAAGTACTGTCGTACCTTACTTTAGTAGTAGCGTTAGTAAAGGCTATAGCCTCCTCTACTTCCTTTTAACGGATACTCCGGAGGCGGCGAAGATCCTCGATAGGCAGGTCGGCGAGTATATTTAAGGAGTCGTATACCTTAAAGCCGTATATAAGTTCGTTAGGAGCCTACCCTATCGTAGTATTAGCCGAATTATTTAAACTGCCTTAAATAAACGGCAAGAATTCAGTCTAGTTAGCGTTAGGATAGGAAGTTAAGAGGTAGTATAGCGTAATTTCTACTATCTAATTAGTACGTTCTAACTAACCGTCTGTCTATAGATAGTAGGCGGTTGATATAAGTAGAGAAGTCCCTAACTTCTCGAATATAAACCTCTAGAAAGACGATATAAATTTAGGATCCCTATCCGAAATTATTATAACTAGAATACCCTAGTTATACCTAATTAGCGCTGTTATAATAGTATATACCTATTCTTTCGCTCCCTACTTTTCCTATCTAGGGAGCAGCAGCACCCTCTTCGTACTCTTATATATAATTATAAGAAGATAGTTAAAGCTCCCTGCTGTATAAGCCGTAGGTATTAATACTAGGATAAAATCTATAGCAATAGTATAGAATAGCGTTATAGAATAAGGTATTAGTATAAGGGCGCCGTATAGCGGGTATTGCTTCGTTTAATTCAGCTAGTATTCTAGATAATAACGAATATACTGTTTTAGCGAATCACTTAGTCTCCGAATATATAGAGAACTAGTAATTTGCTTATATAACCTATAAAAACTGCTATACGTATACTTATTATACGCTATATTAAAGACTTCTTTATATACAGACCTAGGAATATATACGCGTTAGGTACCGTCTGCGCTATAGAAGTAGATAAGGCTATTATTATAGCTAAATCTAGTACCTCTATCTTTAACTTTAGTTAGTAGTGCTGACCCTAAGGTTAAAATCGCAGTAGCTTCCTTACCCTCCGAAGAACTCGTATCTCTAGGCTTAGGATCGACTACCTTAAGTATTCGTCGCTATTACAACTCCTTAGTATAGCCGTCTATTATTTTTTAGCGGAATTCCTCTAATATTTTAACTAAGGTAGCTGAATAAGCAGCTGGTTAATCTATTATAAGGTTATTAAGAATATTAGTACTCTCGACTATTACAGTGCTGAGAAGACGACTTAGGGCGTTAGGTACTAAGTAGATCTTACTAGGGCGGTAGCGCACGTTAAGACTAAATTATAATAAGTATTAGGAAGCCCTAATAAGCCGCAAATTCAGCTTATTTATACTTAACGACATTAATATCGTCTACTACGTAATCTCTGTGGCGGCGGTATAGTTAGTAAAGATAATAGTAGTATATACCCTAACTCCTAATTTAATAAGATATCGTATCTTCCGAACTAGCTAGATAATACCTATAACCTTAAGCTTAGTAGGCTAGTAGTTCTATTCCGCCGCAGAAAGTAATTTGCTGAGGAATATAATAGGTTAAATATACTACTGCGGAAACTCTATAGCCTTTCCTTCTTTTATTACGCTAGCTATGTTAGGATCTCCTTTAACGTAGTATATAATAGCACCGATTCTATACTCTTTAGAAGTATTAATATCTAAAAATAATAGACGTTTAGGGTCGAAATAGTATAAGAAGGTAGGATTATAGAACCTTTCTTAAATAAGCTTAAACGACTTAAGTTTAATATTAGTAGGTAACTTAATTTCCTTCCGAACGAACGATTTACGGGTATAACCGGCTTTTAGTAATCCTTTTAGTATATTCGTTTTTAACGCCTATAATAGCGCTGTAATCTAGGCGTAGTAGGGTATATATATCCGAAGCTATCCTATAAGATTAAGATACCGCTTTAGCTTACTAAGATTTCGTAGGAACTATAGCCTACGTAAGGCCTTAATCTTCTCTTCTTCTATAGTAAGTCCTAAGCCGTTAACCTGCTAGCTAAGTAGGGTAATAGAAGGATAGCTAATAAAGGCCTTTAAAGGCTTCAGCCGTATTCTAAGAGCTTAAAATTTATTAAATATAACTCTTAGATACTGAAGGTGCTCCTCTAAGGTAGCAGAGTAGACTACTACGTTATTAACGTAGGTATAGTAGTACTAATAGAAGTCTTAAAGTAATAGATCTATTCGCCTTTATATATATAGAGGCGAGTTGTAAAAACCTAATATAACGATATTAAATAATTCCTAACCTCTATACGTAATAATAGTAAACTTATATCGATCCTCTTCGGCTATAAGCTACTAAAAGAAAAAACTGGTATAGTTAATTACGGAGATATATTAATAGCCCTATACTACTGAGATAATATCTATCTATAGGGGTAATAGGTAGGAATCCTTTACTGCGATAGTATTAAGGCCTCTAATATTAATAACTACTCTACCCTTTTATTAGGCAGTTCCGTCGATATATACTATTCGCTATACGACGAATACTAGGAAACCGAACGGAGTTAGCTGAGTAGTCTAGTTAATTCGACCTTATTTATATAACTTATCGAATTCTTTATTAACGAAGTCTCGATCCTTCTGGCTGAGTAGATAGACTTTTATTATCAGCTTAGTAGACTACTATCTATTAACTAAGGGGATTCGCAATTACTCCTCTAGTAGGATATCGATTATACTAATAGCTTTAGACTAGACTTCCGGAAAGTCGTTATATACCCTAGAGAGTACTGATACTTTAGGAGATCCTTCCGGACTATAGATAGTAACGCTATTAGGAAGACGAACTGTTTTAGCTGTACTAGCTACCTTAACTACTGCGTTAGGCTACCAGCTAGCAAGCTCGTAGTCCTCTGCGTTAGCAGCGTAGTAACCTTCCTCCTTAAGCTTAGTTACCAGTCCTAGGCGAGTATACTGGGGTATAACGATAGGAGTATTACTATTATTTCGTACTTAGATAAAGGATATATTAGAGTTAACTATATAGGTATAGATAGCTCCTACTTAGCGGAGACTGCTTATATTACTATTATACTTAGGTTGGAAACTAAAGTCTCTTCCTACTAGCAGTACGCCTGCAACCTTAATAGGCACTTGTATAAGGGCGTGTAGTTAAATTATTACTTTTCTGCGAGACCGAATAGGCCGCCGAACCTTACTATTCGGCTTTAGAGTAACCGAAATAGGTACTATAATACCCTTATAACTTCTAATTATTAGAAGCTTAGTATCGATATTAGCGCTTATCCTTTTAGGTCTAATAATATCGATACCTATAAGGACCTTAGCCTTAAGTTTATCTATAACGTAAACCTTATAAGTAATTATAGTAGTTACCGCCTTTCTAGAGACGGTCTTACTAGGGATATAGAAGTCTAGTATAGCGAAGGTATTATACTAATACGTAGTATCTCCTACGCTGCGTACGTTAATCGAGTTAGTAAGTATTTAAACCCTAGTATTTAGATATTATTCCTTAAGGAACGCCCTGTTAATCAGGGATATAGTATATCTAGTAT
Organism: Stereocaulon alpinum; assembly: GCA_018257865.1. Taxonomy (NCBI): domain Eukaryota; kingdom Fungi; phylum Ascomycota; class Lecanoromycetes; order Lecanorales; family Stereocaulaceae; genus Stereocaulon; species Stereocaulon alpinum. The sequence continues at coordinate 2,497 of JAEUBA010000178.1, read as the reverse complement.
TATAGCAGACGACTGAGACTAGGCTATTCTATACTATCTATAGAGATAGTTCTATATAATACTAATTACGAAACCCGTAGCTAGGGTTAACCTCTGCTGGTACGGTAGACCGAACGATATCAGCAGAGGCTTTAGCTAGGAAGGAATTAGTAGGGTTTTCCGAAGGCTTCTGCAGGTTATAACACTCGCGTATATACCTATACAGCTTGTTATTAGAAGGGTAGACTTATTTATAACGTTAATAGGTATATTCTGCCGTAGGTATAATATAATTAATATTAGTAGTAGTTCCTTTATAGCTACTATTCTCCTACCCTTCAGCAGTAATATTATCGTAGTTATTATACTAATCCTCCGCAAGAGTGTCCTACAGCTCTTCTTCTTCGTTAGCGACGTAGGCACCTTAAGCCTTATAATAGAATAGCCGGCTTCTATTCTGCTAGCCTTATACGTTTCTTTATCCGTAGCCTTATATATACCCTTAACCGTAGCCACAACGGTTAGTAGGCCCTGCGGGCCGATTTAGCTAGTCGTTAGGCCCTTACCTAGTATTACTAGCCGTAATTTGCAACGGCTATCGTAGCGGTGCCTGCGGTATTAGCTACAGGGCGTTTACTATATATAGATTTTTCTGCTACTGATTACTGTAAGTATATAGTTACTATGGGGAGTACGGCTAGAACTGCCTAGGAGTAGCCCCGTAACCGGAAGAGAATTAGCCTAATTAGCTAGTATACTAACGGAATAGAAGGCGATAATTATTATTACCTAGTTACTAATATTATAGTTAATTCGTAGACGCTTAAGACGTTTCTAGCCTATAAGCGTATTTATTATATTATACTTCTTTTATATCTTCCAGCTTATTAATAAAGTCTGTTATTATTATTCTATCTAAGGGCCGCCGTATATATCCTTATAAGTTAGGATATATCTTATTCTATATAAAGGTAAGCTGAGCGGAAGTAGTAGAGATACTAGCATCCTTTATATTATAGACTATAGCGCTAACGAACTATACTATCTTACAGCCTTATCTAGTATTATTAATTATATAGTAGTCGTCCTTTAAGGCCTTAAGTATACTTAACTAAGTACGCTTAAAGCGACGGAATAAGAAGTGTTCCTAACGTTCTAATCTATATCCTTCTCGTATATATTCGCGTTCGACTTCGGAGAGCGTACCTATCTACTAGTCCTAAGTACCACTACGTAAGTATTTATTAAGATTCCGGCGGATTAGTCTAGGCGTCTTTATACTAGTAACGTCCTTAAAGGTATTAATAAATAGGTATATATTCTAATAGAATATCTTATCGCTAATATTAGTAATATCTCCAGCTAGAGTACTACTAGACACCTTAAGATATAAATTAAAATATCTAATCTCCTCTAGCCGGAAATAATTATCCTCGCCCCTATTTCTAAGGCGACTAGCCCCTTCTAATCTATTAGAATTATATAGGGACCTAGGGTGTTAACCCTCAAGCGTGTGCGCGTTATAGCTACGCTAACGTAATAATATTAATTAGGGTCTAGGGGCTTAGTAATAGTATTGCTATCTAAGACTCCCCCGTGTTTTAGGGATCTTTAGAAATTAGTTCTGCTACTACTTAACTACTAAGTAATATAATTATATCTATTACTTAATACCTAAATCTAGTAACTTTACGTCTCTTATACCTTAATATACCAGCTTAGAGCCGGCGTCGCTAGCCTTTATAGTTCTAATTTCTCTACCTTTTTAAGGGAGAGGCCCGGAGTTGCTATAATATTAGGTTAGATACGCAGTCGTACTACTATAACCGTTGCTAATACTGAAGAACCTAATAATATTAATAATAATAACGATCCTACGGAGAGCTATAGGACCGACGGAGAGTCTTAGCTAGATACCTCTAATTTAGATAATACTAATCTTAAGTAACGCTTATAAGAAGCCTAAGCGACGAATCGCCGCCTAAAGTAACTACGCGAATTATTAGTATTAGAAGCTAAAAACGATATAATTTAATACCCTAGGTTACGGAGTACTATTAGAATACCTATAGGGATAGTTTAAGAGGAGGAATAATATCCTACTACTACTATATTAGTATAATTAGTTAATATTACTAGCTAAAGGATTCCTTTACGTTTTATAACGCCCGCCTTTAGCGCGCCTACGAACCTACCTATTAGACTCTAAAGACCCCTAGTACTAAAAAGCTTTCAGCCTAAGAATATATAACCCTATAAGGGAATTAGTAAGGGTAAATACCTACGTTAGTTCGCTAACTTAGAGAAGAAGTTTCTTAAGAGTCTAGAGTACTTTACTACTAAACTATCTAGGATAGTCTACTATATAGATACCTTAGAAGATAACCTAAATTCTTAGTAGAATACCTACCTAAAGGACTATAGATAGGATAATATAACGTTCGAATTCTTTAAGTAATTCCTATATAATTTGGTTATAGATCCTATTAACCGCCGTCTCCTCGCCTATAAAAGGTTT
>JAEUBA010000177.1:0-31146 GCA_018257865.1 Stereocaulon alpinum | reverse complement strand
GGCTAGGAAAGGCACACTACGTGTACCATCTACTGGTTTCACAAATAATGTAATAGAACACCCTCATTAGTATATATAGATACTAGAATAGGCGTATAAACCAATCAATCAATCAATCAATCTATAATATTATTTACCTTAGCAGCCTACGTCCTTTCTTAGACGGAGGGGCTAGGCTCTACTAGCAGCGAAAAGGATATATAAGGATAGAAACCTTTATTAGCGAAGAAAGGAGATATACTAGTAACGTTAGCAACCGTATTATTATTAGTAAATTCTACGATAGGTAGCTAATAGACCTAATCGTCCTATATATAGGAGTAATATATCCTTAGTAGCTACTTAATATCCTAATTAGCCCTTTTAGTCTACCTATTAGTTTCTAAGTAGAATACTATAGATAGCTTAACCTTAATTCGTAATCGCTCGTATAGTACCTTCTATACTAATAAGACGAACTAGGGACCTTAGTCTAATATAATTAAGTTAGGTAGACCGTAGGTATAGAAGACGTAGTTAAGTAAGATATCTACTATAGCCTCTACAGAGGTTCCTTTATTAGTAGTAGTATATAGTACGTAATACCGTTCCTTAGTAAGATAGTCTACTAGTATATAAATAGCGTTATAGTTATCTAAGATAGGAAGACCTATAATAAAGTCTATTAAGATATCCTACTAGTATTACTCTAAGGTAGGTAGTAGCTATAGGAGTCTATTATACTAATCTCTTAGTACCTTACTTCTTTAATACGTATAGTAGTTATAGATATAATATACTACTTCCTCTTTTATACCTAGCTAGTAGAATTAACGCTTTAGGATCTCTAGCGTATAGTCTCTTTTTAGATAACTACTTATAGGGAGATTATAGCTTTCCTTTATAAGTTTAATATAAAGCTTTAGTAGGGTAGGGACCTAAAGGCGTTCTTTATAGAAGAGGGTATAATAGCGTTAGGAGTAGTACCTTAGATTAATACCCTTAAAGATCTAAGTAGGGTTCTTCTTAATAGCCTCCCGTACCTATATATAGTCCTTATTATCCTAATTCGCTAATATAATTCTAGCGTAGAGAGGTAAGTCCTTATCTATTAGTATATTAATTTACTCCTCTATAGGCTCTAAGATACTTAGATTATAGCCTTAGAAATACTTAGGTAATAGTAGTATATAATACTAGTACTTTAGATATAAGTCGTCCTTATCTATAGGTACTAAGTTAGGTAACTTAATTAAGGTATCTACTTTCCTATTTAACTTTTTAGTATAGTATATAATCTTAAAGTTATAGTCTACTAACTTCTCAGCCTATCTTACTTAACGGCGAGTTAGCTCTTTTATCTATATAAAGTACTCTAAGCTCTTATAATTAGTAAAGATCTAAATTAGGATATTAGTTAACTTAAGTTTAGGGCGCTAGTATTTTAGGTAACGAACTATCGCTAGTAGTTCCTTATCATAGATCTTATAGTTATATTCTACTAGTAGTAAGTTCTTATTATAGAATATAACTAGGTATAGTACTCTATTATCGTCCGCTTATAATAATACTCTACTATTAATATAGTCTAAGGAGTCTATCTCTAATACTATTAGTTAAGATCTTTTATAGTACCTTAGTACTAGGGTACTAGTTACTAGCTCCTTTATCTCTTTAAAGGCTAATTAATATACTTTAGACTAATAGAACGGGTAATCTTTCTTAGTAAGTACTACTAGTAGCTTTACTATTTTTAAGAAGTCCTTAATAAATTAATAGTAGAAATTATAAAAGCTAACGAATACTTATACCTCCTTTAGGTAGGTTAGGGTTTCCTAGTTCGTAACTACTTTAACCTTATTAGGATCTATTTTTAATCCGCTAGTAGAGACTATTAGCCCTAAAAACTTCGTTTCTTATATATAGAACTCGTATTTATTAATATCTACTTAGAGGCCTACTTCGCGTAGTTATATAAGGATCTTTTAGATATATTCTTAATACTCCTTTTTATCAGGGGCCGGCCTAGAGCGAGTTAATAGGGGTGTTATTAGACTAGGAGAATAAATCTAAGGAAGGAAAGCTATATATATAGAGCGTGTGTAAGATATATTAGGGATACGCTTAGGCGCTAAGGCTAAAGGGGCCTAGCGTTAGATACTAGCAAGAAGTATAATAAATATAAGTAAGAAGTTTAATAAATATTAGTAAGTAATAAAAGAATACTAGTAAGTAATTAACGAAAGACTAGCCCGTAATATTACCCCCCCCCTTAAGAAAGTATTAACCCTAATATATATAAGCAGTCTTCTATTAGCTGGGACCGCTAGGTTTTCTAGGGTAATAGCGGTAGAAGTCTATAACTATATTAGCTATATATTTAAACTTATTACTATCTACGTTATACTATTAATAATCTAGTTACTCCTCGTCCTTCTACTTAATATAGAACTATAAACGGCGCTTCTTCCCTATCTAGTAGGTATCTAAAATCTTATCTAGTTCCTATTCGTTTTCGTTATTAATAATTATTAGCCCTAGGGGTTTAATACGTTACCTAGGTAGGGGATTATTAGCAGCCTTATATAATAAGCTAGGGTAAAATATATTATAGATCTATATACTTACTAAGAGCTCTAGGCGGTAGGAATATCCTACTTTCCTAGTAACTTTAAATAGCCTTAGTATCTTATTATCTAGCTTCTTACTTAGCCGTGCTATAGTAATATTTCTACTAAATAGGAAGACTAAATCTCCTACTTTATAGGAGATATTAGATTAGTAGCGATTCGCCTAATCTATTATCCGTTTATAACTCTAGGCGGACTATTCCTTAATAAATTCTAGTATATCTACTATTTTATCTATAATACCGTTTGCCTTAGTAGCCTACGTCCTTTCTTAAGTAGAAGGGCTAGGCTCTACTAGCGGTAAGAAAGATATATAAGGATAGAAGCCTTTATTAGCGAAGAAGGGAGATATACTAGTAGTATTAGTAATAGTATTATTATTAGTAAATTCTACGATAGGTAGCTAACAGACCTAATTATCCTATATATAGGAGTAGTACGTCCTTAGTTACTACTTAATATCCTAATTAGCTCTTTTAGTCTATTTATTAGTTTCTAAGTAGAACGCTATAGATAGCTTTACCTTAATTCGTAATCGCTCGCAAAGCGCCTCCTATACTAATAAGACGAACTATAGACCTTAGTCTAATATAATAGAGTTAGGTAGACTATAGGTATAGAAGACGTAATTAAGTAAGATATCTACTATAGCCTCTATAGAGGTTCCTTTATTAGTAGTAATATATAATATATAGTACTATTCCTTAGTAAGACGGTCTACTAGTATATAAATAGCGTTATAGTTATTTAAGATAGGAAGACCTATAATAAAGTCTATTAAGATATCCTACTAACGTTACTCTAAGGTAGGTAGCAGCTATAGGAGTCTATTATATTAATCTTTTAGTACCTTACTTCTCTAATATATATAGTAGTTGCGGATATAATAGGCTACTTCCTCTTTTATACCTAGCTAGTAGAATTAACGCTTTAGGATCTCTAGCGTATAGTCTCTTTTTAGATAACTACTTATAGGGAGATTATAGCTTTCCTTTATAATTTTAATATAAAGCTTTAGTAGGGCGGGGACCTAAAGGCGTTCTTTATAGAAGAGGGTATAATAGCGTTAGGAATAGTACCTTAGATTAATACCCTTAAAAATCTAAGTAGGATTCTTCTTAATAGCCTCTTATAGCTATATATAGTCCTTATTATCCTAATTAGCTAATATAATCTTAGCGTAGAGAGGTAAGTCCTCGTCTATTAGTATATTAATTTACTCCTCTAAAGACTCTTAGTCTACTAAAAAGGTTAGATTATAACCTTAGAAGTACTTAGGTAATAGCAGCGTATAATACTAGTACTTTAAATATAAGTTATCCTTATCCGTAGGTACTAAGTTAGGTAACTTAATTAGGGTATCTACTTTCCTATTTAACTTCTTAGTACGGTATATAATCTTAAAGTTATAGTCTACTAACTTCTCAGCCTATCTAGCTTAATAGTAGGTAAGCTCCTTTATCTATATAAAGTACTCTAAGCTTTTATAGTTAGTAAAGATCTAAATTAGGATATCTATTAACTTAAGTTTAGGGCGCTAGTACTTTAGGTAGTAAACTATTACTAGTAGTTCTTTATTATAGATCTTATAGTTATATTCTACTAGTAGTAAGTTCTTACTATAGAATATAACTAGATATAGTACCCTATTATTATCCGCTTATAATAATACTCTACTATTAATATAGTTTAAGGAGTTAGTCTCTAGTACCGCTAGTTAAGATCTTTTATAATACCTTAGTACTAAGGTATTAGTTACTAAATCCTTTATTTCTTTAAAGGCTGATTAATATACTTTAGACTAATAGAATAGGTAATCTTTTTTAGTAAGTACTACTAGTAGTTTTACTATTTTTAAGAAGTCCTTAATAAATTAATAGTAGAAGTTATAGAAGCTAATAAATACTTATACCTCCTTTAGATAGATAGGGGCTTCCTAGTTAGTAACTACTTTAACTTTATTAGGATCTATCCTTAGTCTATTAGTAGATACTATTAATCCTAAAAACTTCGTTTCTTATATATAGAATTCGTACTTATTAATATCTACCTAAAGGCCTACCTCTCGCAGTTATATAAGGATCTTTCTAATATACTCTTAATACTCCTTTTTAGTTTTACTATAGATTAGGATATTATCTAAGTAAGCTTAGTAGAAGTTATTAAGGTATTTAAATAAGGTATTATTTATATACTACTAGTAAGAGGTAGGACCTCCGGTTAGTCTAAAAGATAATATATAGTACTTAAAGGCTCTAAAGGAAGTAGTAAAGGTAGTATAGTCTTTACTATCTAAATATATTCTAAGCTTATTAAATATAGTAATAATATTAAGCTTAGTAAGGTACTTATAGCCTACTATATAAGCTAAGGCTTCTTTAATTAATAGAATTAGATAGTAGTTTCGAATTATTATTATATTAAGTCTATAGTAGTCTATATAGAATCTTAAGCTACTATCCTTCTTTTATATAAATAGTACTAGGGACGCGTATAGGGCGGTACTTAGTAAGATAAAGCCCTTTTTAAGGTTCTCTTTAAGGTATTCTTTCACCTTCTATAGCTTAAAGCTAGATATTAGGTATAGTTAACTCTATAGTAGCCTCTTTCCTAGCTTTAGCTCGATCTTATAATTATATAATTAATATAGAGGGAGAACCTTTACCTTATCTTTATTAAAGATATTAATTAAGTTATAGTACTCCTTTAGGAGCTTCTTTTTAATATTATCCTTAATATAGACGGTAGTCTCGCGTATTACTTCTATTAGAATATCTTTTCTTAGTTAATAATCTATTCTAGTAAGGGTTATAGAGAAGTACTAAACTTAGTACTTCTTTAGATTCTAGGCTAGTAGGTAGAAGGCTACTATACTAATTTAACTAATATCTAACACCTTATTTTCTTCGGGCGGGGGAGAGGTAGTATAAGGGGGAATAACCTTCTTTAACTTAGGTTTTACTATAGCGATCTTAGTAGGCTTTACTAGCTTTAAGGTAGTTAATTTAGCTTTAACTCCTAGACTAGGGGTAGGCGGCTTAGGTATAGATATACCTATATAGTTATAATACCTTAGTATAAAGATAATATAATTATCTACTATATTTAGTAGGACCTTATACTTATTTATCTATAGCTTACTAAGGATAATATATTAATTACCTAAGTTAGTAATAAGTATAGGTATAGTAGACTCTATATAGTCGCTAACCTATATTAAGGGATAGATAGTATAGGTAATAGGCTTCCTTTATATTTTACTATTATATCTATAAAGGTATCAGGGTTTAGAAAGGGGAATAGGGATAATATTAAGGGTATTAGAAAAGATTTATACTTCTTTTTTATTAATAAATAAGTATATAATAGTACTAGTATTAGTAAAAGCTTTTAATTTATATTCCTTATCCTAAGCTATTAAGGTAATAGGATATATAAATAAGTATCTATTAAAGGGATTATAGAATTCTATAGATAATAAGAATAGTAGGTCTTTAAGGGTAACTTCTTTAAAGACCGCTAGTTTTTTAAATCTAATATCTCCTTAACTTCTTTAGTCTCTTTAGTATCCTTATCTTCGCTACTAACTTCTTATACTACTTCGCGGAGACGCTTAGGGTATTCTAAGGCGAAGTAGCCTTCCTTATTATAGTAGAAGTACCTTAGCTTATCCTTTAATATAGGACGCTCCTCCTTATAAGGTTCCTCTTTATAGGAATTAGATAGGGGGTAGGTAGTAGTACTTTTAAATATAACTTAATAATCTATATAAGGGTTTAGAGTAGGTAAGGGGACTTACTAGCTCTTTATTCTTAGGATATTATAAGGGTTAGTATTTACTTAAGGCTTTATAGTAGCTTCTTTAGCTTAGATATTATATATCTCCTAATTAGCGACTGCGAGGAACTTATTAAGAGTAGAATAGTCCTTATTTATCTTATATTTCTTAGTACGGATATCCCTTTTTAGTATAGGGGAGATTTTCTTATATAGATCCTTAAACTAGCGCTTCGTATTAATTTTTCCTATAGTTATAAGCTAAGTAAATTTAATCTAGAAATTATTATAGGTTATTAATCCTATTTTAAGCTTATAATATATAAGGTGAGTAGACTAGATATAATTATAATTAAAAAAACGCTAGTTAAGTATCTTTAAGATATTAGAGGTATTCTTAGTAAGGCTTATATAATTAGGATCTATATATTAAAGGATTAAGGTTTAAGCTTCGCTAAAGGAGTACTTAAAGTAGATAGAAACTTACTTTAATTCTTCCTAAAAGTTAGTAGGGTATTCCTTAATAAATAGCTTTATTACTATCTTCTATAAATTATACTTAACCTTACCCTTATAATTACTAAAATAATTATAGGGATATTTAATTTTAGATAGATTAATAAAAGAGCTATTAGGGGTAGGCTTAGGAAGATAATAGTTTATTAATAGTTAGAGGTTAGTAGTAAGGGCTCTCTACTAATATTAAGGATTAGGAGGCGTAGGCGGGAGGGTATTCGCTATAAGGGCCGCTATTATAGTAGCTTAGATAGTAGTTATTATAAAGGTAGTCTAAGCCTTAGTAAAGGCTAGTATATTACCTATATTAGTAGTTAGTAGAGGGGGTATAGTAACTATTTTTTTAGTATCTTCCTTAGAGCTTAAGTTCTCTACGTCTTCTAGCTTAGAAGTTTTAATTAAGGGTAGGGGGTTATTAAGATCTAAAGAAGAGGGTATAGGTACTAAAGACTAGCTTAAAGATAAAAATCCTAAATAGTTAGGAGGTATACTTTAGCGTATACTCTTATAAGATAGTATATAAGTAGTAGATAAGTAGGTAGAGGGATAAAGACTAAGGTACCTAGTATTTAGGTAAGTAGGATTAGAATTATATTATTAAGTATAATTTAGGTTTATAGAAATTTTCTTTAATACCCGCTAGTACTAGTAATATTATAGGTAGTAGGCTGCAGCCTCTTCTAATTATTAATAGTTTATAGGCCTATACCTCTTCAGCTTTATCTACTAGTAACTACTCCTTATAGTCTTCGCCTCTAGCGGGTTATTTAGTTTCTTCTACTACCTTAGTAGGGTTAAATACTAAGTTAGTTTATATTATTTATTTAACCTCGCTAATATACTTACGAGGGTAGAGGTAAGTTATAGTATTACTAATATAATTAGTATTACCTAAAGCTAATTATAGGGAGGTAAAGATATATTACTAGGAGGTTTTATATCGCCCGTAATAATAGAGATTTATTCTAATATTAGGGGCCGGCTTAGAGCGAGTTAATAGGGGTATTATTAGACTAGGAGAATAAATCTAAGGAAGGAAAGCTATATATATAGAGCGTATATAAGATATATTAGGGACGCGCTCGGGCGCTAAGGCTAAAGGGGCCTAGCGTTAGATACTAGTAAGAAGTATAATAAATATAAGTAAGAAGTTTAATAAACATTAGTAAGTAACGAAAGAATACTAGTAAGCAATCAACGAAAGGCTAGCCCGTAACACTTTTCGACTTCTTAATAAATTAATAATAATACTATAACGAGGAAGATAGCTGCTAAGAATAACTAACAGCTATAGAGAATAACTAAGAATTATAGGTAGGGAATTCTAATAGAATATAATAGTTACTTCCTTATTTTGCTGGAAGACGTAATTTCCGATCCTTAGATCGGAAGCTGCGGATCCTTAGAAGGTATTCCTTCCGATTTCGCTCCTCTAGTAGAGTGAAAGGCCTTAACCGCCTAATTAACCTAGTATAATCTGGTGTAGCCCTTCTCTTATATAGTGCTTGTAGTCATTCGTAGTATGGTATTAGTTACGGAATTAAGTTATTAAAGGGCTCGAAGGGTTTTAGTAGAGGACTAGTGTTACTACTAAGCAGCTGGTATAAACTATCGGTACTAAAGGCTAGTATAGAAGGCTAGTAGTAGGATTATACTATAGCTACGATAGATAGTGCTGCTTATAGCTTAAGCCTAACCCGTTGCTACTATTTTGTAACGTTATAGTAAGAATTAGTATATATTAACTTAGTTACTAAGTCCAATTCTACTTACGAGAGCTATTTTAGATATATACTAAGGCGGGCCTCAGCCCTACGCTACCGTAGTATAATATAATATAATAGTATAAGGCTATGTTATAACATTATCTTTATTAAAGATATTAATTAAATTATAGTACTCCTTTAGGAGCTTCTTTTTAATATTATCCTTAGTATAGATAGTAGTCTCGCGTATTACTTCTATTAGAACGTCTTTTCTTAGTTAACGGTCTATTCTAGTAAGGGTTATAGAGAAGTACTAAACTTAGTACTTCTTTAGATTCTAGGCTAGTAGGTAGAAGGCTACTATACTAATTTAACTAATATCTAACGCCTTATTTTCTTTAGGCGGGGGAGAGGTAGTATAAGAGGTATTAACCTTCTTTAACTTAGGTTTTACTATAGCGATCTTAGTAGGCTTTACTAGCTTTAAGGTAGTTAATTTAGCTTTAACTCCTAGACTAGAGGTAGGCGGCTTAGGCGTAGGTATACTAGTATAGTTATAACGCCTTAGTATAAAGATAATACGATTATCTACTATATTTAGTAGGACCTTATACTTATTTATTTATAGCTTACTAAGGATAATATATTAATTACCTAAGTTAGTAATAAGTATTAGTACGGTAGACTCTATATAATCGCTAACTTATATAGAAGGATAGATTATATAGGTAACTAACTTCCTTCTTATCTTACTATTATATCCGTAAAGGTATTAGGGTTTAGAAAGGGGAATAGGGATAATATTAAGGGTATTAGAAAGGATTTATACTTCTTTTTTATTAATAAATAAGTATATAGTAGTACTAGTATTAGTAAAAGCTTTTAATTTATATTCCTTATCCTAAGCTATTAAGGTAATAGGATATATAAATAAACGCCTACTAAAGGGATTATAGAATTCTACGGATAATAAGAATAGTAAGTCCTTAGGGGTAACTTCCCTAAGGATAGCTAGTTTTTTAAATCTAATATCTCCTTAACTTCTTTAGTTTCTCTAGTATCCTTATCTTCGCTACTAACTTCTTATACTACTTCGCAGAGACGCTTAGGGTATTTAGGGGCGAAGTAGCCTTCCTTATTATAATAGAAATACTTTAGCTTATCCTTCGATATAGGACGCTCCTCCCTATAATATTCCTCTTTATAAGTATTTAGTAGAGAGCGGGTAGTTATACTTCTAAAGGTAACTTAGTAATTTATATAAGAAATTAGAGTAGTTAAGAGGGCTTACTAGCTTCTTATCTTAAGGATACTATAAGGGTTAGAATTTATATAAGGCCTTATAGTAGCTTCTTTAGCTCTAATATTATATATCTCTTAGTTAGCGATTATAAGAAACTTATCTAGAGTAGTATAGTCCTTATTTATCCTATATTTCTCTATATAGATATCCCTTTTTAAGGCGGGGGAGATTTTCTTATATAAATCCTCAAACTAGCGCTTAATATTAATCTTCCCTATAGTTATAAGCTAAGTAAATTTAATTCGAAAATTAATTAATTAATTGATTTATACGCCTATTCTAGTATCTATATATACTAATAAGGGTATTCTCTTATATTATTAGGAAATCTAGGGGGGTTAAAGGCCCTCTAAACGTAAAAGAAACCTTTCTAGAGTTACCCCTTCTAGCTAAAAACTTTCGCTTATTAGCTTACTTATTATTCTACTCCGCCTATCTAACCTTACTACTAAGCTTTATAATACTAGTAATAATAATCTCTATTACCTTAATAGGCCCTATAATACTCTAGTAGCTCTGCCGCCTTTAGCTTCTACTTATACTTAGGCTTCTTTATCTTTAGAGTTTTTATTACTAGTTCTACTTTAATAAGGAGTTTAGACTAGGAGAGCTATTCCCTAGTAAGTTAATACTATATTAGGAATCCTAACCTAACTAGCTATCTTATAGCTACTCTTATACTAATAGTCTTAACTAGTATAATCCTAATATTATAAGTCTCTACCTCTTTAATAAGCTCCCTTTAAGTATTACTAAGCTTTAAGTAGTATAGGAGAATATACTTTATATCTTAATTCCTCTATCTATAACTATAGTAGGTACTATAGACCCCTAGTACTTTTACCTTATAAAGGAAGTAGTTAAACCTATTCTTCCTACTTTAGAGTTAGACTACTATTAAGCTTTCTACCTTCTTAAGCTTTAGGTAGTAGTTATACCTTTCTCTAAATAATAGTTTATTCTATATAGGTATATAAGAGTACTTAGGGATAATATCCTTATATACCTCCTACTACTTAATCTACTTTATTATTACCTAGCCTTATATCTTTTTAGCTAGGATACCTACGTCTTAATACTCCTTAATATCTATTTTTAAGTTATACTAATATACCTTCCTCCTTATCGCTATTATTACTTAATCCTAATCCTTTACCTTAAGCTCCTATAGGGCCTATTCTTCCTTTTCTAGTAATAGGGTTAAGCGTATTAGGCGCGCCCTTCCTCTCCTTCCCTATAATCTCCTATAGATTAAGCGGTTACCTTTAATTATTAAGGGGTATACTCCCCTTAGTACTTAGTATCTTATAACTAGGGCGTTTAGATAGGTTTAGATAGATATAATAACTACTTCCGCTTTTAAGACTTAGACTAGTATTACCTTATATACTCTAAGTACTATCTATAAGTAGTTATTCTATATTATTACGAGCGTCTTAACATACTTTTCTATAGCTCCCTACCCCCTAGTAGGGGTATACTATATTAGAGTAGCGAATATAAGTATAGGCTTTACTACTATACTATATACCTTTCTATACTTCTTAAATATAGCTCCCTAAGTTAATCCTACTAGGTACTTAATCGCTTAGGCTTAAGTAGCGGCCTTTATCTTTACCTATATTATATATAGGCCCTAGCGGAGTTTAGTATTAATATATAGCCCTAAGACCCTAATACTTACTTCTAGCTTAACCTCTACGTTACTAAATTATACCGTCTCCTTTATATTAAACCTTTTAGGGGCGTATAATAGATATACTAGTTCGTATTTTTAGGATACGAACGTTACCCTATATATTTTCGCCTACGTTTAGTAGAGTTTATAAGCTTATTCTAACTACCTATAGTTCGTTTCTATTATCTTACTATATACTAGTAGGTATATATTATCTACGAATCCTCCTACCTATACTAAGATCTTTACCTTTAAGTATACTTTAATTAGTAGCGTATTAAAGAAGAGGAATAGGATTAATAATATTAGTAATCTTTATAGGATCCCTATTTCTATCGCCTTAACTAAACTAGTCCTACCCCCTAGAGTTATTAATATCGCTCTATTCTTAAGGAAACTTATAGTCTACTAGATAATCCCCTTAGGGATTCTTTTTATCCTTAAGTTATAGAGTAGCCTTTTATAGGATATATTATTAAATACTCCTACTATATCTAGTAATAGTAAACTCGCTACGTTATTCTTCCCTTAGTTCTATATTATATAGATTAAGTTTATAATAGTCTCTAAGGCTATTTCTACTAAATATCTCTTTCTATCTCTTATCTAATATCCTAAGAGTAGGTAGTTTACCTTAGCTATTCTACTAAGTTATTTTACTATTACTATCTCTAATACTTTCCTAAGTATATCTAGTAGTATAATAGGTTAATAGGCCTTAGGCTTAGAGTAATTAATCTTCTTTAACTTCTTTAGTATTACTATATTCGCTTTATAGAACTTCTTTAGGTAGTATCTATAATCTAAGTATACCTAAAATACCCTTTAAAAGGTCTCCCCTATTTCTATATATACTACTCTTAGGAACCTATTTAGGATTTCTAAAATCCTTAGGGCCTTATCTACTACTAGGTACTAGATTATATCCCTTACCTCCTTTATAATAATCTCGCTATCTATTATAATAGGTTTTAGGTAATTAGCCCCTTTAATATCTATTAAGTCTACTAAGGGTAGAGATAGGAAGAGGACCCTCCTTAAGGCCTCTACCTTCTCTTTAAAGTCTATCGCTTTATTCCCGTTCCCGTCTTTAATAGCTAGGAATTATAGTAGCTTTTTAAGGCGTATACTCCTCTCCCTTCCTTACTTAGTAAGTTATTATACTCCTCCTAGCCTTAGCGATACTCTATAAACCCCCTCTTAAAAAGCTATTATCCTAGTCTTTTATAGGATAGTAACCTTTTTCCTTTTAGTCTAATAAAGAGCCTCCTTAGTCTATATATTTCTACTATAGTAGTAAGCCTTAAGCGCTACCTATAACGCCTTAATAACTCTTATATATACCCTATTCTAGTATAGTTTAGCTCCGGCGTAAGGTTCCTTAAATAGGATAGTATTCTCTACTACCTCCTATAGCGCAGCTATAAGCTTATTAATATATAGGTTAATTACTTTCTCTAAGTCTAATAAGTATTTACCTATAACCCTATTTAGGATCTTTATATATTTCCGGATCTCTTCGCTAGTCGCCTCTATCTTTATCCTTTTCTAAACTCTCTTCTAGTATACCTAGCGCTCGCTCTAAGTCTATTCTAGCTTTATTATAATTAGTATATAATCTAACCCTATATTAAGGTCTTCTCTTACTCTATACCTTACTATTATATTATACGCGCCTTTAGTTAGAAATATAAGGTCGATAGCGCTCTCTAAGCCCCTATTTTACTATATAACCAACTTCTCTAGTAGTTTAAGAATTATCCCCTTCTCTCCTACTACTTCTAGTAGCCTATCTACTATTATATAATATATAGCTCGTCCTAGGTTATTCTATTAGGGGTAGTATAGGTTAAAATCCCCTACTATAATATATTCGCCTTCGCTTTCTAAGGCCTCCTTTAGCCTTAAGATAGTTATAGGGCTATCTATTAATATATAGCTTATTAGTAAAGGGTTATAGATATTATATACCTATACCCTCTCTACTATTAGCTCCTTAGTATTTTCGTCTTTAGTATTAGTATTATTTTAGGTTCTCTTAGTCTAAATCTATAATAAGTATAAGTCGCCCTCCTAGTACTCTACCCCCTAGTCGTTAAGATCTATCCTTTTATTTATATAAAAGTATATTTTAGCCTCTAGGTCTCCCCTATAGGCTAGGTAGAACCTACTTATACTTATATTATATAAGGTTCTATTTATTAGGTTATATACTAGCTCCTAGATTACTAATATATCTATATCTTTTATATTATTATTTTTAAGAAGTAGTACTATTACTATATCCTTCTTCCTCTATATATTATACTATAGTATTTTTAGGTAGGGTATATTCCTTATTAGGTAGGGGCCGCTTAGACGTTCTCCTATATTTAGGTATCCTTAGTAGTCTTTACTACTCTTAATATCTATTTAAGGGTATTCGCTAAACTAATCCTCTCTATAGATAGGGGCTATTACCCTTATTCTACTTTAGAGAGGGTTATTAATTATCCTCTCTTTACTACTTCCTTAATTCCTTTCTAAGGCTTATCTATTATATCTCCTAGGGCCTTCCTCTTCCCTTTTAAGATTACCTTATACTACTCTTTTAAGCTAGCCCTTTTTAGTATTACTAGCGTTAGTACTACTAAGTATTACCTTAGGGTCTCTTTAAAGTATTTTAGCTTATACTTAATTCTTTACTTAGCCTTAATATTCTCCTTCTATTAAATTAAGTAGGTTTTACTCTATACTAAGTACTCCTCTTTATATACTATATATTTAGGCTTGCTATTAGCTCTTTCTATATAGTTATTAGTTATATAGTTTTAGGCGTATATCCTATAGTAGGTAGGGTATTTATACGCCTTAGTAATATATCTATACCTATAGTAGTTAAAGTACTACTTAGGGGTAGCTTCTCTCTCTTAGTAATTATAGAAGAGGAGGCTATTCTCTATTACTATTCCCTCTATAATAAGTCGGTTCGCTACCTCTAAGCTTAGGACTTTAATTATTATTATAGAGAATCTCTTCGCCCTCCTAAGTATATTTAGCTTTAACGCGAATATAGGTTATTTAGCCTTTATTATCTCTAAATCTAAGTAGAGTTTCCTATTATCTTTCCTTAAGGTTTTAAAGATCCCTTATTAATCCTTTATATCTATTATCTTTTTTACTCTATAAATTACTACTATTACTATCTTCTAGAGAACTCTTACTAACCTATAGAGTCTCTTTACCTACCTATTATCCTTCTCTAACTCCTCCCTAGCCCTTACTAAGGCCGTTTAGAGAATAATATCCCCCCCTATAGTCCTCCTTATTATAATAATCTCCCTAGTTACCCCTCCTACTCCTCTAAATATTTATATTAGTTAGGGGAGGGTTACTATAGCTATCTATATCTTTTCGCTATTATTATTAATCCTAACTATTATCTACTTCGCTTTCTTAATATCTTCCGCCTTAGGTATAGCTAGGTAGATAGTATTCTAATCCCCTTAAGCTATATAAGCTACGTCCGCCTAGCTATTATTTACCCTTCCGGTTAGGTAGTCTTTACGCGTTAGTTAGCTACGGTATTCCTTTATAGTATATCTCTTAGCTGTATTCTCTTATATATACTTTATAATCCTCTCTACTATATTTTAGAAGAAGCTTTATATAGTCTTATTTATATTCGCCTATAGTATCCCCTAGACCTTCTCTATAAACTCTAGTAGCGCCTACTCCGTAGCCTTTATATACTACGCTCTTTTATTAGTTCTTTCTCTACCCTAAGGGCTTTATAGTCCTTTAATAGGCTTCTACTACTATTACTATTACTCTATTATTATATTAGGATATATACCCTATCTACCTTCGCTACTAATAACCCTCTTCTCTCCTCTCCCTCTATCTTATATTATTTTACTAGGTTCGTAACTTAGTATAATCGCTCGTCTAGCCTAGTAGGCCTATTCGCCCGTTATACTCGTCGTCGTCGCTATCTTCCCTTAATAAATAAGGAGAGTACTTAGTATAGAGTAAAACCTACTTAATCTAGTAGAAGGAGAATACTAAGGCTAGGTAAAGAATTAAGTATAAACTAAAATACTTTAAAAAGACCCTAAAGTAATACTTAGTAGGGCTAACGCCGGCGATACTAGGAAGGGCTAGCTTAGAAGGGTAGTATAAGGTAATCTCTAAAGGGAAAAGGAAGGCCTTAGGGGATATAATAGATAAGCTTTAGAAAGGAACTAAGGAAATAATAAAGAGGGGATAACTAATAACCCTCTCTAAAGTAGAATAAGGGTAATAGCCCCTATCTATAGAAAGGATTAGTCTAGCGAATACCCTTAAATAGACTTTAGGAGTAATAATAACTACTAAGGATACTTAAATATAAGAGAATATTTAGGTAGCCCTTACCTAATAAGGAATATATCCTACCTAAAAATACTATAGTATAATATATAGAGGAAGAAGGATATAGTAATAGTACTACTTCTTAAAAACGAAGACGTAAAAGATATAGACGTATTAGCGATCTAAGAGCTAGTATATAATTTAATAAATAGAACCTTATATAATATAAGTATAAGTAGATTCTACTTAGCTTATAGGGGAGACCTAAAGGCTAGGACGTACTTCTATATAAATAAAAGGATAGATCCTAATAACTAGGGGGTAGAGTACTAAGAGGGCGACTTATACTTATTATAAATCTAGACTAAGAGGACCTAAAATAACGCTAACGCTAAGAATAAGAATATTAAAGAGCTATTAGTAGAGAGGGTATAGGTATATAATATCTATAACCCCTTACTAGTAAGCTATATATTAGTAGATAGCCCTATAACTATCCTAAAGCTAAGGGAGGCCTTAGAAAACGAGGGCGAGTATATTATAGTAGGGGATTTTAACTTATACTACCCCTACTAGAATAATCTAAGATAAGCTATATACTATATAATAGCGGATAAGTTACTAGAAGTAGTAGGAGAAAAAGATATAAATCTTAGGCTACTAGAGAAGTTAGTTATATAGTAAAATAGGGGCTTAGAGAGTACTATTAACCTTATATTCCTAACTAAAGGCGCGTATAATATAATAGCGAAGTATAGGGTAAGGGATAACCTTAATATAAGGTTAGACTATATACTAATTATAATAGAGCTAAAATAGATATAAAGCGAGCGTTAAGTATATAAGAGGAGAGCTTAGAAAAGGATAGAGTTAAAGGCGACTAGCGAAGAGATCTAAAAGTATATAAAAATCTTAAATAAAGTTATAGGTAGATACCTATTAAACTTAGAGGAAGTAATTAACTTATATATTAATAAGCTTATAGCTGCGCTATAGGAGGTAGTAGAGGATACTATCCTATATAAGGAGCCGTATACTAGGGCTAAATTATACTAAAATAGGGTATATATAAGAGTTACTAAGGTATTATAAGCTGCGCTTAAGGCCTATCGCTATAGCTAAAATATATATACTAAGGAGGCTCTCTACTAAACTAAAAGGAAAAAGGTTACTACCCTATAGAAGGTTAGGATAATAGCTTTTTATAAGGGGGTCTATAAAGTATCGCTAAGACTAAGAGGAGTTTAGTAATTTACTAAATAGGGAAGGGAGAGGAGTATATACCCTAAAGAGCTACTATAATTCCTAGCTATTAAAGATAGAAACGGGAATAAAGTAATAGACTTTAAAGGGAAGGTAGAGGCCTTAAGGAGAGTCCTCTTCCTACCCTTATCCTTAATAAACCTAAAGGATATAGAGGGGGCTAGTTACTTAGAGCCTATTATAATAGATAGTAAGATTACCTTAAAGGAGGTAAGAGATATAATCTAGTACTTAGTAGCGAATAAGGCCCTAAGGATTTTAAGAATCCTAAATAAGTTCCTAAGAGCAGTATATATAGAAATAGGAGAGACTTTTAGAAGAGTATTTTAAGCGTACTTAGATTATAGATACTACCTAAAGAAATTCTATAAAGCGAATATAGTAATACTAAAGAAGCTAAAGAAGACTAATTACTCTAAACCTAAAGTATACTAACCTATTATACTACTAGATATACTTAGGAAGGTATTAGAGATAATAATAGTAAAGCGCCTTAGCGGAATAGCTAAAGTAAATCGCCTACTCTTAAAATATTAGATAGGAGGTAGGAAGAGATACTTAGTTAAAATAGCCTTAGAGACTATTATAGACTCGATTTATATAATATAGAACTAGGGTAAAGATAACGTAGTAAGCCTACTATTACTAGATATAGTAAGGGTATTTAATAATATATCCTATAAAAGGCTACTTTATAACTTAAGGATAAAAGGAATCCCTAAAGGGATTACCTAGTAGACTGCGAGCTTCCTTAAGGATAAAGCGACGTTAATTACTCTTAGAGGTAAAACTAGTCTAGTTAAGGCGGTAGAGACGGGGATTCCGTAAGGATTACTAATATTACTAATTCTATTTCTCTTCTTTAACGCGCTACTAATCGTGTTACGATCCTAATCTAGAGGCCCTGCTACTAGTATAGAGGTGGCGTATTAGTATAGAGATAGCTTAGTATACTAGTTAATACGGTTCCCGGATAGGGACTAGCGGCGAGCTAGCCCTAGGGGTATTTAGGCTTACGAGCTTACTAGCTCTTTCCTTTCTTCTTCGTCCTATTTTCTAGATACTAAGCGTAGCCTATTAGCTAAATCCTAATATAAGATAGTTTTCTTTAAAGCTGCCTTCTCCTATAATTACCTTTAGGCGAGCCGTAATATAAAATAGGACTAATACCCCCTCTACTATAAAGCGTCGTATCTTACTTAGTTTTCTAGACTAAGGCTAAGCTTATTATAGCTGCCTATCGACAGAACTACTACCTACTTAATAAGTAGGTACCTACTAATTAGATAATTAGTATATCTTAGAGAAAGCTGGATTTCTAACCCTTAACCCTCCTATACCTTTTATATCTCTACCTAAATATAGAACTACCCCCTCCCTAACTCCCCTACTAGTAGGTTAACCTCTTCGCTAAGTTATTAACCTTACCTTACTACTAAATTCAGACGTCCTACTAAGTTTACTAACTATCTAACTATTACCCTTACCTTACTACCTAATTCGACCGTCCTACCGAATTACTACTATAATAGACGATCCTACTAGTAGGCTATTCGTCTTACCTTATTATTTCCTCGCGAAGCTAGATAGCTTCGAAAGCTAAGAAAGAGTATAGGTCTATATCTATATAGGAATAAGAATTAGGAGTAACGCTATAGCTTTTAGTACGCTATAGCTTCTAGTAACGCTATAGCTCCTAGTAACTCTATAGTTCTTAGGTATAGACCTATACTACTACTTAACACCGATAAGGGGTAAGCTATACCTAATTTTATATAGTCTAGCTACTAAGCTAGGTGGAACGCTACTATTTTTATACTTATATTTCGCCTTATATTTCGCTACGCGTTTCGCTACGCGAAAATTATACTTATTTAAATATTTCCTACTTTATCGACTTTTCGATTCTAGCTATAATAGCAGGCTATCTATTAATATCCTAGTACCTACCGCCGCTTAGTATAGACTACCTAATATACTAGTTATATCGAATCTAAAGACCTTACTAGCTAAGGCTCGACGCCCTAGCTATAGCCCTTATAGGATAGATATCGTCCCGATTTCCGCTATCGCGATATCTTATTTCTACCTTAGTAAGAAGTCTAGGAGACCTCCTAATTCTAATACCTTTATCGCCTTAATATAGGATTTAGAGCGCGAGATTAACCGTAGGGCGGATTAATACTAGGAGCGTCTTTTTCTTAAGCTCGCTATAGTAGATATAAGCCTCTCCCCTTAGGAAGTACTAGAGATTAAGTACTAGGCCGACGAAGACCTAGTAAAAGCTAAGCTTCTACTATAGTACTAGGAGTTCGCCCCCCTCTTCTTATAAAGAGACTCTAATATACTACTTAATAGAAGACTAAGTATAGACTATAAAATTAAGCTTACTAGCCTAAATATCTTAACCTTTAAGCCGCTATAAAAGATAACTAATAAGTAACTCTCTAAAGCTAAACGCTATATTATAGACTACCTCTATAAGGGATTTATTAAGCTATTAAATATACTATATACGGCTCTAATACTCTTCGCTAGAAAGGAAGATAGTAGCTTACGCTTTTACGTTAATTTCTAGAAGCTTAATAACCTAACTAAAAAGGATCCGTACCTGCTCTCGCTAATAGATAAGATAATAGCTCGAATCTATAAAGCTAAGATTTTTATAAAGATCGACGTCTAATAGGCGTTCTATAGAGTAAGGATCTACTAAGACTTAGAGGACCTTATTAGTTTCCGTAGTCGATATAGTACCTTTAAGTATAAGGTAATACTATTTAGGTTAATAAATACCCTAGCTACCTTCTAGCGTTTTATTAATAATATCCTAATAGAATACCTTAATAATTTCTACTTAGTATATATAGATAATATCCTAATTTACTCTAAGTCTATCGCAGAGTATAAGATCTATACTAAGAAGGTTATAGCTATTTTATAAGCTAACGGCCTATAAGCTAATATTAAGAAGAGCGAGTTTAATATTATAAAGACTAAGTTCCTTAGCTTTATTATTAGAGTAGACGGTATTAAGGTAGATCTAGAGAAGGTCGCTATTATTAAGACTTAGTAGTATATAAGTAACGTATAACTTTAGCAAATGTAGTCAGCTAAGAAGCTCATTGCGTGTAATTATAGAGGTAATCAAGTAGATTATTCTAAAGTTACTAAGTCTAGAAGTTATATAGGTAATAAGGCCTCTCTAAGTAAACGCTAACTATATTAGGCCTAGTGCTAGGGTCTAACGTTAGAGATTTCACTATATATTACTAACACTCCTATTTAAAGTCGGCGACGGTAAGGTCTACTATAACTTCTAAATCCTTAGCTAATTATACTCAGGGATAGTCTAAGCTTATATCTATAAGGGGCGAAGTCGTTAGGCGTAATTAGCTTTATTATTCCGTTAGTAACTATATCCGCAGTGTTAATATAGCTAATAGAAAGTTCGCCTATATTATTAACTATTTCGCGTACTAAGTAGAACTTATTGCGAATATACTTAGTATAAGTATAATTTACTAGGTTATTAGCAAGCTTAATTACTAATTAGTTATCTCCTATAAGGCGTATAGGCTTAATATTATCCTCGTTATATCCTATTTTAGTAAGTAATTACGCTAGGAAGACTAATTCCTTAGCGGTATTAGATTAGGTAATATACTCAGCCTCTATAGTAGAGTTAGTATATAAGGTCTATAGCTTACTTAACCAGCTAATTAGTCTATTCTAAAGTTAAAAGATATAGCCTAAAGTTGTATAGGACGTAGCCTTATCGTTAGACTATAAAGAATCCGTCTAGCTAATAAGCTTACCTATAGTATTAAACCTAGTAACGTCTTTAGGTCTATAGTATAATCTAACGTTAGTAGTACCTACCAAATATTTAGTAATCCGCTTAGCAGTATTAAAGTACTTAGTTATAGGGTTATTAGAGTAGCGTCTATACTTACTAACTATATAGGTAAGGTCTAGCTATATTATTATAACTAACTACTAGAGGGTACTAACTAAGGAGCGGTAGCCTTCTACTTCCTCCCTATTCGCAGTATAATTCTCCGGAGCTGCAGTTATATTATTACCTCTCTCTATAGGAGAAGTAGCTAGTTAATAATCCTCTATATCTAATTAACTAATTAGCTACTTAGCGTAGGTAGTCTAGTTAATATAAATAGTATGATTAGAACGGTCTCGAATAATTAATATTCCTAAATACTAGCTAACGTTACTAAGGTATTTTATTCTAAATTATTAATCTAAATTCTATTTAAATTCGGCGATTATAGCTTTATTAGGTCTGTATATAAGTATATTATTAATATAAAATACGACTATTATACTATTATCGCTAGTAAATATAGAGTAGTCTTTTACTAGCTAGGAATATCCTAGCGACTCTATAAATTAGCGAATAGTATTATACTACTCGCGCAGGGACTACCTAAGATTATATAAGGTATATCTTAGTTAGTAAGTATTAGTTAGGTTACTATTCGTAAAGCTATAAGGTTACTTAACCTATACCTCTTCCTTTAGGTGAGACTCTAGGAAGGCGGTAGTAATATTAGATTATTCTATCTTATAGTTATACTTAGCGTAGAGCGCTATCAGTATTCTAACTATAGTACCTTTAACTATACTTAAGAAGGTTTTATTAAAGTCTAGACCTTTAACCTACTTAAAACCTTTAACTACCTAGCGTGCTTTATAGCGGGTAACATCTCTATTTAAATTAAGCTTTAGGGTAAGAACCTATCGACTAAATAAGGCCTTTCTACTACTAAGAAGTAGCGTAGGTAAATCTTATATTCCTATTACTTCTAGCGAATTAAGCTCTTCCTATAAGGCTACTATCTAATTATCCTTATCAGGGCCGGAAAGGGTAATATTAATATTAGCGGGGATAGTAGGTGCTTAGTCTACTATTACCTTATAAGCTCTCGCTGTAAAGCCCTTCTTCTAATACTTGCGACTAGTATACAGTTACCTATAATTAGGCTTCTCCTAAATATAAGTGCGTGTTAGGCGGACTTCTGGGTTAGGAGGAGGTAGAGGTAAGTCTAGCGGTAGCTGAGGTGAAGGAGGACGCGAAGATAGAGGCGAGGGCGAAGACGAAGGCGAAGGCAGAGACTCTAGTGTAGTCTATTTATCTTCTAAATCTAAATTAGGCAATCGAGTATCTTCTACCGGTAATACGTTAGTAGCTTAGGTAGCCTAGACGTCCTTATTAGCTAATAGCGGCCTATTGATAGTAAATAATTACTAGGAGTTATCTTTATCGAATTCGCTATTACCCCCTATCTCTTTATTATCGATAGAGGCGTTAAGCTCCTATTAGACCTAGGTAGAGGAGATAACGTATTTACGTTAAAGATCTTAGAAGTAGTACTAATTATTATTCTTACTATAGCTTAGGAATTTGCACTTAATAGCCTTATTATCCAATTTCTTTAGAGAAGGATTAGTATTATAGATATAGGTAATATATCTAAAAGGCTTAAATAGGCTAATATTAGTCTTAGTCCTAGTCTAAGCTCTATAAGGAGTAGTAGCTGAATCGATTAATAAGGGAGACTTATTCTTAGTATAGATAATATAGTTAAGGGCTTCACCCTATAGGGATTAGCTAAATCTAGTATCTCGAAGAATAGCTCTTATACGTCTAAAAAGCGTACGAAAGGTACGCTCCGCAATTACGTTCTAATTAGGCGTATATAGTATTAAAGGCTCCTATTAAATCCTAAGGTCTAGGAGAGTATCCTAGACTTCCTTAGACGCGTAGATAGCCTTATTATCGCTAGTAAAGCGATATACTAAATAGCCCTAATTCGCTATCTAGACTAAGAAGTATCGAATTATAGTAGGAAGTTCTAACTTATACTTTAGTATATAAATCTAGACTATATTAGTAGCCTTATAAATAAAGGAGACGTAGTAGCGATATCCTCCCTTAGTAACCTTAATAAGACTACCTCTAGTAATATCTAATAAAATCTTAGCTCCTTTAACCGTCTCTCGCTTAGAGGCGTCTTATTAATAAGGAATTCGATTATACACCTTAGTTATCTTACCTAAAGTATATTCCTCGTATAGCTTATACGGAGAAATATCCTTCTAAAGCTTATTAGCTATAGCGGCGTTAATACCGGTAGTAATTTTAGATAGCTTCTTAACGTCTTATATACCTAGATAGCTAAGGCGTTAATACTATTTATCCTAGGACGTATAATTAGCTAGAGACTTTTTAGAAGATCTTAATACTTACGGTAGATCTAAATATTTTATATTAAGTAAATAGCTCTTACTAATATAGGTGCCTCTTAGTATAACCTTATTATCCTTAGAGTTGATAATATCGAAGTATCCGTCTTTAATTATAGCGTAGCAGCCCTTATCTTCTAGTATTATAATTAATAGAAGGTTATAATTTATATTAGGGATATAATATACGTTACTAATTTAGACGTATTCAACTTTACTATAGAGGACTCTTAAATACAGCGTAGTACTAATCCTAAGGACTTTTAGAGCCTTACTATTAATACTAGTAAGGGTTTTATTACTAGGCCTATAGTCTTTAAATCTAGACCGATCCTATAGCGTATATATATTAGAGGCGGTGTCTATATAGACGGCTTATTCCTTCGGAGTAGAAGGGATTAATATATTAATAACTTTAGTACTAAGGGCCTTAATAATACGAATTGCTATTAATAGTAAGTCCTTAGTACTCCTATTACGTCTAGCTAAGGAGGCCTTCTTGCGTTAGCTTTTAATCGTTAAGTCTTCCTTACTAGCAGCTAGGACCTAGTCTTTTAGGCGGAGTTCTAGATATAGTAGGAAGTAGTAAGTATCGCTATAAGTCCTTAAGTAGTAATAACTATAAGGAGGATTACTATACTTCTAACTAGTAGTCTTAGTATCCTTTTTCTTCTTAAATTAAGGCTTATCCTATTTATCTTACTTTCCGAATTAGGCTGCTATAGCCTTAGACGTATCCTCTTAGATTTTAATACGTCGATTATACTCCGAAAGGGCAGATAATATATTATTAATCTTAAGTTCCTAGCCGGAGGCCTTTACTGCCTAGATTAATTAGAATATATAAGGTTTAAGTCTAGCCTCGAGTCTACTGCGAAAGAATAAAGATAGTATCTAGTCTAGAAGTCTAACTCCTATATTAACTAGAATAGTCTACTATTTCTTAATAGCTTCTGTGTATTCCTAGATAGATTTATAGGAGGAGGACTAGATATAAGCAATTATATATAGTACTAAGTCTCGTATTAAAAGGTTAGAAACTCTATACTACCTCTTTAGTATCTCCTATTAAGTATAGATAGTATCTAGCCCCTTAATATATTCCCTAGGGCCTTCCTTAGTATAGAATATAAGGTATATAATACCCTTATAATTCTTCCTCTTTTAGTCTTTATTATCCTTATCCTATTAAGCTAGGCGAATCTGGAATATAGCTATATCTACAGTAGAGGCCGTAACTATAGGAGATATTAGAGTGCTATTATTATTAATAATAGTAGGTCTCTATATAGGGCGTAGAGGCTTAGTTAGTCGAAGCTTATCGCTACTAACTACGTCCTAAGTATCGTCTATCTCGAATATAGCCTATATTTTATATTTAAAACGCGGCCAATTCTTAGCCCCCTTTAGCTTCTCGATCTTATAGGTCGACGACTCTATAGTCGCTTCTAAATCTACCGAATAATAGGGAGGAAATGGTATTAGGTATATTAAGAGTATTAATACGTAGGTATATAGGAGTACTGTATAGTAAAAGATATAGGAGTACTATAGAAGGTCTAGAAAGCCTAGAAGTAGTCGCTAGCGGGTACTAAACCTAGGCTTATAACCCTTTAGCAAATATAGTTAGCTAAGAAGCTTATTACGTGCAATTATAGAGGTAATCGAGTAGATTATTCTAAAGTTGCTAAGTCTAGAAGTTATATAGGTAATAAGGCCTCTCTAAGTAAACGCTAACTATATTAGGCCTAGTGCTAGGGTCCAACGTCAGAGATTTCACTATATATTGCTAACGTATAAGGTATCTAAAGCTACCTAGGCTTCTATAACTTCTACTAAAGGTTTATCTAAGGATATAGTAGGATTACTGCTCCGCTCGTCTACCTAATAGCTAAGGATATACCTTTCTACTTTAATAATACCTATCGCTATACTTAGGACTCTCTCCGCTAAGTACTCCTCTCTACCCCTATCCTTAAGTATTATAATCCTTATAAGGAAACCCGCCTTAAGACGAATTCCTTAGATAGGGTAGTTACTAGTATCTTATTATAGAAATATAAGGATAGCCTCTTCTACCTAGTAGGATACTTCTTAAAGATAATAGGGGATACGGAGTTAAATTACCTAATTTATAATAAGGAGCTATTTACGATCTTCTACTCCTTTTAGTAGTATAAGCTGGAGCTTCTTAGAGCTTAGAAGTCGGTCTATATCTATACTAATTATAAAGTATTAGAATACTTTATAACTACTAAAGACTTTATAGCCTGCTAAGCTCGCTAGGCTAAGTTCTTTACTAACTTCTACTTTATAATTATATACCGTATAGGTATTACGAATACTATAATAGATATACTATCTTATAGGGAGTAAGATATTACGCCTCTAGAAGCCTATAAACGTATAATCCGGAGCTAGTAACTCCTCCTAAATAAGAAGGTTAACCCTTAAATACTAGAAGAGGTTACTATTACCTCTCTTACCGCCTATCTAGACTATAACTTAGTCTAAGCTATAGAAAAGGTTAAGCTATTACCTATAGCTACGCTAATAGACCCTAAAGAGCTAGAAGAGTACTTAAAAGGCGAAGCGCCTAATCCCGCCTTAGTAACCGTATATAATATTAAGGGCTATAATATTATTAACTAAGTAATTAATACTAATAAGAACTCGCCGGAGCTAGAACCCCTACGTAAGTAAGCCTATAATAACTACCTTAACTATAACCTAGACTATAGTAAGCTATACTTTTAAGGTAGACTTAAGGTACTAATAGAGCTATCAGAGCTACGGATATCTTTAATCTACTATATTTACGCCTAGCCAGCTATCGCGTATATAGGAATTAGTAAGGTTAAGATAATCCTATCTAATAAGTACTACTAGAGGAATATTAAAAATAATATAGTATAGTATATCGCTAATTATAGCTATACCTATATAAAGGTTTATAGGGGTAAGACCTTAAGCTTCCTAAAGCCCCTAGAGATTCCAGCTCGTCTATATTAGTACTTAACTATAAACTTTACTAAGCTACCGCTAGACGAGGCTAGCTATAACTTTACTTTTATAGTTATAAACTAACTATTAAAGAAATCTCTCTTAGTACTATACTATAGAACTATTATAGCTAAAGGGATAGCTAAGTTATTCCTAACTTATTAGATCTACTACTAGGGTATACCCGACTCTATTATATTAGATTAAGGGGTATAGTTTATATTAACTTTCTAGAAGGAGTACTACTATATCTTAGGTACTAAGGTAAAGCTAATAATATCCTATAATCCGAATATTAATAGCTAAACGGAGATTATAAACTAGTATATAAAGTAGCGTCTCTAGCCTTTCTATATATACTACTAGGATAACTAGAGCTAGATACTACTAATTATAGATCTAGCCTAGTTAATATTACCTTATAAATCTTTAGGTATTATACCTTTCTAGCTGCTGAATAGATATAAGCTACGTACTTCCTAGGACCTTTATAATCCTAACCCTCCTACTACCGCCTTAGAGAAGCTAAATTGCGAAGACGCTATATAAGTCGCCTCCTAAATAGAAAATGTTATATAATTTATATACTCCTCCTTATAGTTATAGTAGGATAAGATAAGATAAATAGCTAACTATAAGCGTTATAAGGTAGACTAGGATATTAGAGATCTAGTACTAGTTAATACTTAGAACTAGAAAATAGATCGGCCCTCCCGTAAGCTCTCTAATAGCTAGTATAGTCTAGTTAAGGTCTTAGAAAAGATTAGCGAAAGCTGGAAAGTAGAACTCCTATAGGACTAGGTAATCTAGCTAGTATTCTACTCCTATTCCCTCTATAGGTATCCTAATAATCCCCTACTAGGATAGTAACGCCCTAACCTAGCCCTAATATAACTTCTACCGGAGTAAGATAAGTAGGAATTAGAGGAGATACTAGGCTCTAAGCTAGTTAGCTCTACCTTAAAGTATTAGATTAGATAGAGAGGTACTAATAAAGACTTAGAATAGTATCCCTACTCTAATATAATAATAGCGCCTTATATATTAAGGGCCTTCTACTTATAGTACCCTAACGCGAAGGGCCCTCTATAAGTACTCCCTACCTAGCTAAAGGCCTATAATAATAGGATTAATAACTATACCTACCTTAATAATAATTGCCTAATAACTATAACTACGCGGACGTAGTTTTTTAGAGGGGGGGGTAGTATTATAATCCTAATCTAGAGGCCCTACTACTAGTATAGAGGTAGCGTATTAGTATAGAGATAGCTTAGTATACTAGTTAATACGGTTCTTAGATAGGGACTAGCGGTGAGCTAGCCCTAAGGGTATTTAGGTTTATAAGCTTACCAGCTCTTTCCTTTCTTCTTTATCCTATTTTCTAGATACTAAGCGTAGCCTATTAGCTAAATCCTAATATAAGGTAGTTTTCTTTAAAGCTGCCTTCTCCTGCGATCACCTCTAGGCGAGCCGTAACAAATCGAAGTATACTTAAAAGCGAAAATCCTAGTATAGGTGGGAGGATTCGTAGATAACGTATATCTACTAGTATATAGTAAGTCGACGGAAATAAACTATAGATAGTTAGAGTAGGCCTATAAGCTCTATTTAGTATAGGTAGAAACTTACGGAGTAATATTCGCGCCCTAAAAATACGAACTAGTATATCTATCGCGAACGCCTAAGAGGTTTAATATAAAAGAAATAGTATAATTTAGTAGTATAGAGGTTATACTAGAGGTAAGTATTAAGGTCCTAAGGCTATATATTAATACTAAACTCCGCTAGGGCCCCTATATAGCGTAGGTAAAGGTAAAGGCCGCTACCTAAGCCTAAGTAATTAAGTACCTAGCCGGATCGACCTAGGGAGCTATATTCGAGAAGTATAGGATAGTATATAGTATAGTAGTAAGACCTATACTTATATTCGCCGCCCTAATCTAGTATACCCCTACTAAAGAGCTAGGAGTAGTAGAAAGGTATATTAAAATACTCGCGATAATATAGAATAACTACCTATAGATAGTACTTAGAGTATATAAAGTAATACCGGTTTAGGTCTTAAAGGCGGAGGTAGTAATCCCCCCTATTTAGACCTAACTAAATACCCTAGTTATAAGATATTAGGTACTAAGGGGAATCTACCCCTTAATAGTAGAAGGTAACCGTATAGTTTATAGGAGACTACTATAGGGAAGAAGGGGAAGGGCGCGCCTAATATACTTAATCTTATTACTTAAAAAGGAAGTATAGGCTCTTTAGGAGCTTAAAGTAAAGGATTAAGACTAAGCGTTAATAGCGACGAAAAGGAAGGTATACTAGTATAACCTAAAAATAGATATTAAGGAGTATTAGGATATAGGTATCCTAGCTAAAAAAGTATAGAGTTAGGTAATAGCGAGATAGATAGAGTAATAGGAGGTATATAGAAATACTATCCCTAAATACTTATATACGCCCGCCTAAAAGGAGCTATTATTTAGAGATAGGTATAACTACTATCTAAAGCTTAAGAAGGTAGAAAGTTTAATAGTAGTCTAACTTTAGAGCGGTAAGAATAGGTTTAACTACTTTTTATATAAAGCGAAGGTACTAGGGGTCCGTAGTACCCGCTATAGTTATAGTTAGAGGAAATAGGATATAAAGTATATTCTCCTATATTACTTAGAACTTAGCGATACTTAAAGGGAACTTATTAAAGAGGTAGAGACTTATAATATTAAGACTATACTAACTAAGGTTACTAGTATAAGGGCGGCGGTAAGATAGCTAATTAGGTTAGGATTCCTAATATAGTACTAACTTACTAGGGTATAGCTCTCCTAATCTAAACTCCTTATTAAGGTAGAATTAATACTAAAAACTCTAAAGATAAAGAAGCCTAAGTATAAGTTAAAGCTAAAGGTAGTAGAGCTACTAAAGTATTATAGGGCCTAGTAGGGCGATAGAAATTATAGTTACTAGTATTATAGAGCCTAGTAGTAAGGTTAGATAGGCGGAGTAGAATAATAAGTAAGCTAATAAGCGAAAGTTTTTAGCTAGAAGAGGTAACTCTAAAAAGGTTTCTTTTACGTCTAGAGGGCTTACGGCCCCTCCTAGATTTCCCGATAATATAAAAGAATACCCTTATTAGTATATATAGATACTAGAATAGGCGTATAAATAAATCAATCAATCAAGTTAGCGATTATATAGAGTCTATCGTACTAATACTTATTACTAACTTAGGTAATTAATATATTATCCTTAGTAAGCTATAGATAAATAAGTATAAGGTCCTACTAGATATAGTAGATAATTATATTATCTTTATACTAAGGCGTTATAACTATACTAGTATACCTACGCCTAAGCCGCCTACCTCTAGTCTAGAAGTTAAAGCGAAATTAACTATACCTAAGCTAGTAAAGCTAAGTAAGATTACTATAGTAAAACCCCTAAAAAAGGTTAGTACCCCTTATACTACCTCTCCCCCGCCTAAAGAAAATAAGGCGTTAGATATTAGTTAAATTAGTATAGTAGCCTTCCACCTACTAGCCTAGAATCTAAAGAAGTACTAAGTTTAGTACTTCTCTATAACCCTTACTAGAATAGAACGTAAACTAAGAAAAGATATCCCTACGGAAGTAATACGCGAGACTATCGTCTATATTAAAGATAATATTAAGAAGAAGCTTCTAAAGGAGTACTATAACCTAATTAATATCTTTAATAAAGAAAAGGTAAAGGTGCTCCCTCTATATTAACTATATAATTATAAGATTAAATTAGAGCTAGGGAAGAAGCTACCGTAAAGTTAACTATACCTAATATCTAGCTTTAAGCTATAGAAGGTAAAAGAATACCTTAAAGAGAACCTAAAGAAGGGCTTTATCTTACTAAGTACTACTCCGTACGCGTCCCCTATACTATTCGTATAGAAGAAGGATAGTAGCTTAAGATTCTATATAGACTACTATAGACTTAATATAATTATAATTTAGAACCGCTATCTAATTCTATTAATTAAAGAAGTATTAGCTTATATAGTAGGTTATAAGTACCTTACTAAGCTTAATATTATTACTATATTTAATAAGCTTAGAATATATTTAGATAGTAAAGACTATACTACCTTTACTACTTCCTTTAAAGCCTTTAAATACTATATATTACCTTTCGGACTAATAGGAGGTCCTACCTCCTACTAGTAATATATAAATAATACCTTATTTAAGTACCTTAATAACTTTTACTAAGTATACTTAGATAATATCCTAATTTATAGTAAGACTAAAAAGTGTTACGAGCTAGCCTTTCGTTAATTACTTACTAGTATTCTTTCGTTACTTACTAATATTTATTAAACTTCTTACTTATATTTATTATACTTCTTGCTAGTATCTAACGCTAGGCCCCTTTAGCCTTAGCGCCTAAGCGCGTCCCTAATATATCTTATATACACTCTATATATATAGCTTTCCTTCCTTAGATTTATTCTCTTAGTCTAATAACACCCCTATTAACTCGCTCTAAGCCGGCCCCTAATATTAGAATAAATCTCTATTATTACGGGCGATATAAAATCTCTTAGTTGATTGATTGATTGATTTATACGCCTATTCTAGTATCTATATATACTAATGAGGGTGTTCTCTTACATTATTAGGAAATCTAGGGGGGTTGAAGGCCCTCTAGACGCGAAAGAAACCTTTC
>JAEUBA010000176.1:0-31786 GCA_018257865.1 Stereocaulon alpinum | reverse complement strand
AAGGATAAGCGGGAGTTTTTATCCAGGCACTATGCTATGGTTTCTCTTGCGGCTAGGAAAGGCACACTACGTGTACCATCTACTGGTTTCACAAATAATGTAATAGAACACCCTCATTAGTATGTATAGATACTAGAATAGGCGTATAAACCAATCAATCAATATACCGTAAATAGTTCGCGATTACGCCTTTAATAAATATCTATTCGCAGCTATATATAAGTAACTTAGAATACCTTAGTTAACCAGCTAGCTACTCTAAAAAGATAGAGTAGATACTTAATAGGTTAGAGTATATCTAAAAATATATAATAACTAGTAAATTAAGGAGGTATAATCTATTAGTTTTAAACTTTATTTACTTAAATTAATTTATACTAATTATAAAATTAGACCCCTCTAGTTAAAGAAAAAAGACTAATAGTTAAAATTAAAGGAAATACTATATATAATTAGCCTAGCTTAATAGCTAAAATATAAGTCTTCGCCCTTTACCTAATACTAAAGATCTTACTTCTAATTAACTCCTTCTAGTTAAAGGTTAAGCTATTCTAATAGCTTAGTAATCTAATCTATCGAAATATACTAGAGGAGGATCGTAGACCTTATACTCTATAGCGAGGTAGTAGGCTATAGCTATCTAATAATACCTAGTAGGTTTTATTTTCTTTATAAAATTAACGGTATTAAGCCGGTTGCAACGTTATAGTAAGAATTAGTATACAATAAATTGGTCTCTAAGTCTAAATCCATATACGAGAGCTATTTTAGATATGTGTTAAGGCAAGCCTCAGCCCTAGCCCTAGCCACCGTAGTATAATATAATACTAATATAATAGTATAAGGCTATATCATAATAATCTACCCCCTTATAACGAAAACAAGTAAGACGCCCTCGTCTTTTAGGTAGCACGCTTCTAAGCAACTATATTACAGCGAGTAGTATAAGAAGTAGTAACTATTAAGCCTTTAACTACCTTCTAGCCTTGCGAGGCCGTCCTAGTTAGTATTTAGTAGCTTTAGGAGTTTTAGCTAGTACGCTTCCTTTATCCTAATTTCTACTTCACAGACTAGTCTCGTACTCTTCTACTAATACCATAGTATTAGTAAGCTAATCTATAGTCCTCTATTTATTAAATTATACTTCGAAGCCTTCCTATCTTACTAAGTATTACATAACTATTTTCCTACCTCTACGTACTATACGTTTATTTAGAAGCCTTTTAATATAGTAGGACTTCTATTTATCGGTATCTCCTTCGATAAAGACTAAAGGAGGATATATAGGTCGTTCCCTACTAAAGGGATTAGCTACGGTAGTAGGTACTAGTTCTAACTAAGCTACGGTAAAGACGTTATAGATCCTCTAATACTTAAGGACGTTAAGGCGGTATACTAGGCAGCTAACTTAATCTAGGATCTTAAAAGGACTAGCGTATTATTAACCGTATTTTCTTCTAGTAATAGCTATAGCAGGAATATCATATCCCTTATATAAGCGTAGAAGTACCTTATTACTAGGCTTTATAAATATTAGTTAGTACTTCCTATTATAGTAGTATTTTTGCGTTATAGTAGCGAAGGCGATTATATCTACAACTTCTTTCCTAGCGACTACTTTTATATTAAAATCTCCTTTCTTATAACTAACCTTAATAAGATCTAGGGCTTAATTAGGT
Organism: Stereocaulon alpinum; assembly: GCA_018257865.1. Classification (NCBI taxonomy): domain Eukaryota; kingdom Fungi; phylum Ascomycota; class Lecanoromycetes; order Lecanorales; family Stereocaulaceae; genus Stereocaulon; species Stereocaulon alpinum. Next base: position 30,107 of record JAEUBA010000176.1, on the reverse strand, counting down.
TCGAATCTATAGATAATATTATAGGGAGTTCTTCTAGTAGTCGTTAATAATAATCTATTAAGCCTAGCCTATAATTTAGGTAGTATCTCCGGCTAGGTAGTAGGGTCCTTTAAGGTATAGATATAATATTATAGAGCTATCTTAACTATCTAATTAGTCCTCTCGCTTATTCTATTAGTCTATAGGTGATACGCTATAGAGTAGAGTAGCTTAACGCGAAGCTGCTTAAATAATTCCTTCTAAAAGTCTAAGAGAAATTTCGGATCCCTATCTAAAATAATAGCCTTTAGCAGTCCCTAGTTAATTAGGAGTAGTTATTAAAGTAAATAATCTACCTAATCTCTAGTAGAAAACGTTATTTTACTAGTAAGGAGCGTAATAAGCTTACTAAACTTATAGGTAACTATTATAATATAGTCTTATCTATCCTTACTAAGGGGTAACCCTAGGATAAAATCTATTACTAGTATATAGAAAGGTACCGGTGGAGAGTTAATAATTTATATACTACCGTAGGGAAGATATCGGCGTATCTAAAAGACCTAATACTATAGATAATACTATAGGTATTCTTATAGGAGCTTAAATAGCCTACGAACGTACTATAATAAGGAGACGCGCTTATAGTATCTGGTAAAGCCTAGATAACTATCTCTATACCTAATATTGAGGACGTCCGCTATAACTAACGGCGGAACGTAAAGTCGTCGGTGACCTATAGCCTTATTAATATAGTAGATTAGAAATTCTAATAATAAGCTTATAGACGTTTCTCTTTTAAAGCGTAGCTTTACTACGTTTTTACTAAGTTTTTTATTTAAGTAGATTTACTTTTTAATATACTGCTAGCCTAAGTTATTATTATATCCTTCTAGGATTTTCTTTCTAAAGTCTTTACTTATTTCTACTAGGGTAGCAGCGTACTGGTAGATAGGTATAATATTAAAGGACGCGTAGTATAAGGTATTAAGCTTAGACCTATCTAAAGTATAATTTAATTTATTTAAACTTACTAGGCGAGAAAGGGTATTAGGGATAATATTTTACTTCCCTAGCTTATATTTTATATCTAAGTTAAAACGCTAGAAGAATTTAGATATACGAATAAGGCGTAGATTTATCTTCTAAGCTACTAAAGTATTAAGTATCTTCTATATAGCGATTTCTACTATTACCGAATAGTTAGTTAGGATATATATTATTATAGATTCCGCTATATATCGAACTTTCTTTAGGACCTAAACTAGTCTAGCTACTTCTAACTTAGTAGGCTAGTAGGACTTCTCTACGGTAGTAAGTAGCCTACTAAGAAATAGTATAGGCCTAACCTTATTATTAATTAGGTAATATACGTAGGCGCTGAACCCGAATTCTTTTAATATATCTATATTAATATAGAGGTGGATTTTGCTATTAAAATAGATTAGGGTAGTAGGCCTAGATAATAGATACTATAGCATTTTAAATACTTTCTATTCCGTAGGTATAGGCGGTCTAAGCTGCGTATAGTATATATAGACCTTTTAGGGATTACCTTTCCCTTAAGGAGATATCTTTAAAAGGGATATCTTTCGGTTAAGTAAGGGTTAGCTAACTTATACGTAGCGGGGAATATAATTCCGTAAGTAACTTATTAAACTAAGGTATATCTTAAGCGTACTAAGTATTACTAGAAATTTTAACTTTAATATTATTTCTAGCTTCTCCTTAGCTATAGAGAGTCTAAGTAAGTCTATACGCTATCTAAAAAGCTTTACTAAGGGATATCCTATATAGGATTTTATAGGCTTAACTAAAATTCCTTTTTTTAGGAATAAGGCGAATATTTAATATAGGTATTTCTTATACTCGCTAAGGGTTTTAGAAGTAATTATAATATTATTAATATAGGCTCTTACGAAGCTACGGTAAGGTCGAAGTACTCTGTCGATTTCTTATTAGACGTAGGCTATTAATCCTTTATAACCTATTACTAGTATATAGAAGGTCTTCTATCCTTAATACGTAATTACTATTAAGTAATATCTATACTCCGATAGTATACGCTATTAGTAGAAGAACGACGTATAGTCGATAACCGTAATATACTAGTATCCTAAGACTATTACGATAATATCGCTTTAAAGAGGAAGTAGGTATATATTAGGCTATACTATCTTATTAAGCTTTTAGATATCTATTACTACTCTACCTTTACGTTTACTATTAGCTAGCGTGCGCTAGACTATAAAGATAGGGTAGCTAAATAGCGTTAATTTAGCAGTCTACTTAAGCCTTCCTTAGTTATATAGCTTATTAAATATTATATTAATAACCTCTCTATCTTTCTTATTAAGAGGGTAGGTTTTAGCGGAGCTATTAACCTTTTCTTTCTATCCTAGCTTAAGTAGAATTCTTATCTAATAATCTTAGGGAACGTTAACGAATCTAGAGTCTTCCTAGAGCTTAGGATATAAAGCGACTACTTATACTAACTAAATTATAGTAGGGTTATAAGGAGAGCTATATATAGTAACGCTATTAGGTAGTATAGTCTTAGTAGGCTTCGCTTTAACCGTAGTAGCCTCCTACGGTACCGTCTTAACTAAAGCAGCTACACTCGTTAAGGCTAGGTAAGTAGTAGCAGCTTTTAGTACTTATTAAGTCTATCCGTATTATTAATACTTCTTCGGAGGCTTCGCAGCTAACTCCGCTACTTCTAGGGTAGTAAGGTAATAATTATTATAAGGTAATTTAGTAATATAGCCTAGACGAGTCTTCTTCGTAACTAATATAGGTATAGAGGACTCGTTTCTAGCTAGGATTAAGTCGACGGAAGAGTCTATAATATAAGTATAGAGCGTTAATTTAGACTAATTTAGCTTAAAGAGTAAGTCTCGCTCTAGGAGTTCTATATAATAGTTTACTAAAATTATTACTTATTTACCTAGTTTAACTAGTATATTATTCGTTACCTTTACTACCCTTTAGACTCTAGTACCTCGCGGCTTAATATTAACTAGAATTCGTATATTATAACTCGTAACGTAGGCGTACCGTTTTATTATAATAATATTAATTCCTTTAGGTCCTATCGTATCTATTCTAATTAATATATTAGCTCTTAGATTATCAACTAGGTGCACGTTAACTATAATTTCGGTAAGTATAGGCTTACTAATATTAGACTTTTTAGGTAGGAGGAGAATTATTCGTACGTACTCTATAATAGAGTATTAAGTCTTACTAATACCTTTAACTATTAATAGACTTTCTATAGTCCTAATTTCAGCGTAGGGTATCTATACTTTTAGAAAACGCCTATTACCTAGGGTAATAGGATAACCGGTGTTTAGATATACCTCTTAGGGAATACCTTTCTATAAATATTAGACTATAGCTGTAATATAATACTAGTTTCGAAAGCCGGCTCCAGCAACTCGTTCGGTATAATCGATTTTTAATCGAATAATATAAGGACTAGATTTCGGTTCCTCTAAAGTAGCGTAGTAACCCTTATAGGTAGGAGATATATTAGTTCCCTACTTCCGCTTCTATTAGCTTAAAGTAGATATATTAGTTCCTTACTTCTACTTCTATTAGCTTAAAGTGCGGTGTTCGTCTCTTATATATTAGTAGAGTTTATTTCTAGAGGCGAACGTTTTCATATATATCCGGTATATTCTATCTACTAGTCTAATAAAGAAGCTATAAGCTTCTACTTCTAGCTTAAACTGCTCCTTAGGAGGTTTATTGTTATAGTACTTAAAGTCTTAGGGCTCTTTAAATTCCTCAGTAGCAGGGGCGTAGCTGCTATATTTATTATTATTTTTATCTCTATAATATACTCTAGTAGCTTTCTACTAGAAGTTATTTTAACTCCTATTACTAAAGTTTTAGTAGGGCCTTCCGTTTCCGGTGTATAAGTTTTTACCTTAGAAAGACTTTAATTAGAAAGGCCTTAACTAGTACTACGGTCTTACTAAATTTAACCTACTTAATTATCCTCCAGCTATCTATAGAGGCTATCGTAGGGTAGGTAGACTTTCTCTTAGAGAGTATTAGTTTTAGGACGAGTACTACAGTTATTTATTAGCTAAGTAGTTCGAATTTCTATAGTTACCGCTACTATAGCTATTAGAGTAGCCTTAATAAGGCTACTACTAGTCGCTACGTTAGAAGGGCGCCGAAGAATACTAAGGCTTAGAAAATCCTCCTTAATAAATAGTATACTAACTAGATTATCCGCCTTTATTAATAGCCTTATTTATAACTCTTTAAGTCGCTTTATCCTCTTCTACCGTAAGCTTATACTAAATATATCGCTTAGTATCGAGCTGTTTTAGGAATATATATACTAAAGTATTTACTATAGGCTAGGGAATAGTATTTCGGAAGCTAGGTACTAGGTTATTCTATACTACTATTAGCTAAGTATTTCCTAGCTCCGCTACTCGTGCGTAGCGGAAAATAGACTATACAAATTCCCTAGGGTCCGTATTACTTAGGGTATCACTTATTATAAACTTCTCTAAGTATATTATTTTTACTACTTTACTAATATCTTCTTTAAAGCGTCGAATTAAGAGCTTTATCTATTATTTAAGATTTACCATTTCTAGTATAACTCGCTCGAGTTCTAATAATTCTGCTATATACTATATTATTATAGTGCCTTTTAGGTAGCTAAGAATAACTTTTAAGACCTATTCTTTATTAAACTATCTCTTTATTTCCTTAAGTCTATTAACGAAAATAAATATATCTTAGAATATAATATACTTCTCTCTAACTACTAGACTATCTCCTTCTACTCTAAGATTAAAGAAGCTAATATTATTAGGACGTAAAGGTAGAGGGCGTCTAAGTAGTACTTCAGCCTATTAGGGTATAGAAGTACTACCGCCGCTGCCTAAGAGGCAGTTATTAAAGCTACTACGGAGTAGAGACTATAGTAACCTCTATTATTATTTACTAAATCCGGTATTATTAAAGTTATTTAGGTCTAGCTAACCCTATAGGGGTAGTTACCTACTAGTATTACTAGTGCGTCGTTCCTAAAATATACCTAATAGAGGGGTATTTCGAATAATCTCCTCTATCGTAGCTAAATCGCGGCGAGAGCTAATAGGCGGAGTAATTATAAGGTAGCGTATATACTCTTTAAACGCTTTAATATTAGTATAGAGCGAGGTCTTATTAACTATCCACTTAGAATCCTAGGCTACTAGGGCGGAGTCTTCTACTATAGAGCTCTTATAAGAAGCTGCTATAGAACTTATATAAGTAATCCTTTTTATAGGGGCTTATAGGGGTATATTTAATAGCCTAGTACAGCTAGACGTAATATATACTATAATAATACGAAGACTTTTAGAAATAATACTAGTATAACTATGGCTACTTTTAAGAAAAGACTCTAACTAGTACGCAGTAAGTATAGTATTCTAATTAAGATCTAGCGCTTATAATAATAATAACGATAGTAATAGGAAAGCTAGCTTTTCGACTTCTTTATAAGAACGATACTATAATTATAAGGAAAGATAGCTACTGAGAATAACTAAGAATTAAGGTAGGGGAATTATAATAGAAAGTAATAGTTACTTCCTTATTTTACTTAAAGACGTAATTTCTGATCCTTAGGTTAGAAGCTTCGGATCCTTAGATTAGAAGGTACTACGTACTTCTAATTTCGCTCCTCTATAGTAAGGCGAATTAAGGCTTTAATTACCTAATTACCCTAGGATAACCTAGTATAGCCCTTCTCTTATATAGTACTTATAGTTATTAGTAGTAGGGCTTCTGCGGGTAGTAGGCTATAGGTTATTAAGATAAGTCGACTATACTTTAGCCTACTCTAAGCTTTATAGCTACGGAGTGGTATAGCCTTATACTAGGTAGTATTAGTTACGGAATTAAGTCGTTAAGCTTAGAGGGTGTGGCGGAGGACTAATGTTATTACTAGGTAGCTAGTGTTACTGCTGAGTAGCTAGTACAGACTATCGGTATAGAAGGCTAGTAGTAGGATCGTACTACAGCTGCGATAGATAGTACTACTTATAGCTTAAGCCTAACCCGTTACTACTATTTTGTAACGTTATAGTAAGAATTGGTATATAATGAATTAGTCTCTAAGTCTAAATCTATATACGAGAGCTATTTTAGATATGTGCTAAGGTAAGCCTTAGCCCTAGCCCTAGCCACCGTAGTATAATATAATACTAATACAATAGTATAAGGCTATATTATAACACCGGTAGAATTAATTTTCGTAGTCGTAAGTTATAAATAGTAGATCTAGCGGTATAGTACTTACTAATTTAATAATCTTTTTAATAATATTAGAGCGATAGTATTCGCTACGCGATATCTTCTCCTATATTATAGCTAACTAAAGGTAACCCTTACTTAAACTAGTATCTAAAGGGGAAGGTACTTAACTAAGAGAAAAGGTAATCTCTAATATAATTTTAGTTTATCTCCCTATATACGCAGCGCAGCTATCTTATATCTAAGCAAAGTCTAATATAGCGATAGAGTAAAGGACGAAGACTTTTAAAATAGTACGAATATATAAGAACTTATCCTTATTTTTAGTAATATATATCTTTATTATAAGGAGTATAATAGTAGAGGTAAAGGTCTCCTAACCGGAGATAGAAAGCTCTTATAATATATTTTACAGCTAATTAATATTCTTATCTTATTAGTATAATAATATTATAGATAATAGATTAGTTAAGATAGAGCGCTATTTATCTATACTTCTATCTTTATATAGGAGAGAACGCTAAATCTACTAGACTATAGATATAGTCCTAGCTATCTTATATAATTTAAATATAAGAGTACTCTTATATTTAAAGATTAGTCGGTATATAACTAATTCTAGTACTCTTTATATAGTAATCTTTCGCTAATATCTTTTCTATATATTAATCCCTATATAAGAAACCTAAATTTCTAAGGGGGTTATTTCTAGAGTACTCTTAAAAGAGCTATTTTTAGAGTACTGCTAATAATTATATATATATTATTAATCTTAAGGTTATCTTAGTATATATTTAGATAAAAAAAGCTAGAACTAGATACTCTATAGTATTACTTTCGCTTTATATATACCCTAATAATCTTCTCTTACTCTCCCTTTCTTAAGTCTTTAAATATTATAATAGATTACTACCTCTACCTCTAGTATCCCTTATTATATAATAATCTATAAATTTTATAGAACTAGTTAAGATATACTATTAGGGTAATATCCCTCTATAGGTAGTAGAAAACCTACTATACCGGAAAATCTAATAGGTATATCGACTTTAAGCGACTATAACTCTACGTATATATTAAGCTTTACTAATATTAAATATACGTCGTATACTATAGCTACTTTAGAGTATTTGGAACCTATCTAATTTATAAATTATATTTATATTATCGCTTCCTTATTAAATACGCTTAGAGTTCTTTTTTTATAGTAAAATAATCTTCCTTCTTTACTATATTACTATAATATCTTTATTACTTATTATATATATATAATAATATTATCTAAGTCTTAGAACCTTAATACGATAATAAAAAGTTATTATTAGCTTTATACCTACTATTATATATAATTTTAAAAAAGAGGACTTACTACCTTATAGTTTTACTCGAAGATAGCGACGACGACGAGTACGACGAGCGAATAGGCCTACTAGGCTAGACGAGCGATTATACTAGGTTACGAACCTAGTAAAATAATATAAGATAGAGGGGGAGGAGAGAGGGGGGTTATTAGTAGCGAAGGTAGATAGGGTATACGTCCTAATATAATAATAGGGCGATAGTAATAGTAGTAGAAGCCTACTAAAGGACTATAGGGCCCTTAGGATAGGGAAAGAACTAATAAAAGAGCGCAGTATATAAAGGCTACGGAGTAGGCGCTACTAGAGTTTATAGAGAAGGTCTAGGGGACGCTATAAGTAAATATAAATAAGACTATATAAAGCTTCTTCTAAAATATAGTAGAAAGGATTATAGAGTATATATAGGAGAATATAGCTAAGAGATACGCTATAAAGGAATACCGTAGCTAATTAACGCGTAAAGACTACCTAACTAGAAGGGTAAATAATAGCTAGGCGGATATAGCCTATACGGCCTAAGGGGGCTAGACTACTATCTACCTAGCTATACCTAAGGCGGAAGATATTAAGAAAGCGAAGTAGATAATAGTTAGGATTAATAATAATAGCGAAAAGATATAGATAGCTATAGTAACCCTCCCCTAACTAATATAGATATTTAGAGGAGTAGGAGGGGTAACTAAGGAGATTATTATAGTAAGGAGGACTATAGGGGGGAATATTATCCTTTAGATAGCCTTAATAAAGGCTAGAGAAGAGCTAGAAAAGGATAATAGGTAGGTAAGGAAACTCTATAGGTTAGTAAAGGTACTTTAAAAGATAGTAATAGTAGCGGTCTATAAAGTAGAAAAGATAATAAATATAAAGGATTAATAGGGGGTCTTTAAAACCCTAAAGAAAGATAATAGGAAGCTTTACCTAAAGTTAGAGATAATAAAGGCTAAGTAGCCTATATTTACGTTAAAGCTAGATATACTTAAGAGGGAGAAGAGGTTCTCTATAATAATAATTAAGGTCCTAAGCTTAGAAGTAGCGAACTAACTTATTATAGAGGGAATAATAGTAGAGAATAACCTCCTCTTCTATAATTACTAGGAAAGAGAGGCTGCCCCTAAGTAATACTTTAACTACTATAGGTATAGATATATTACTAAGGCGTATAAATACCCTACCTACTATAGGATATACGCCTAAAACTATATAACTAATAATTATATAGAAAGAGCTAGCAGTAAGCCTAAGTACGTAGTATATAAGGGGGAGTACTTAGTATAGAGTAAAACCTACTTAATCTAATAGAAGGAGAATACTAAGGCTAGGTAAAGAATTAAGTATAAGCTAAAATACTTTAAAGAGACTCTAAAGTAATACTTAGTAGGGCCTACGCTAGTAATATTAAAAAGGACTAGCTTAGAAGGGTAATATAAAGTAATCTCTAAAGGGAAGAGGAAGGCCTTAAAGGATATAATAAATAAGCCTTAGAAAGGAACTAAGGAGGTAGTAAAGAGGGGATAATTAATAACCCTCTTTAAGGTAGAGTAAGGGTAATAGCCCCTATCTATAGAGAGGATTAGTCTAATAAATACCCTTAGGTAGACTTTAGAAATAGTAAAGACTACTAAGACTACCTAAATATAGGAGAACGTCTAAGCGGCCCTTACCTAATAAGGGATATACCCTACCTAAAAATACTATAGTATAATATATAGAGGAAGAAGGATATAGTAATAGTACTACTTCTTAAAAATAAAGATATAAAAGATATAGACGTATTAGTAATCTAAGAGCTAGTATATAACCTAATAAATAGAACCTTATATAATATAAGTATAAGTAGATTCTACTTAGCTTATAGAGGAGACTTAGAGGCTAGGACGTATTTCTATATAAATAAGAGAATAGATCCTAATAACTAAGGGGTAGAATACTAAGGAGGTAACTTATACTTATTATAGATTTAGGTTATAAGGACTTAGAAGGATATTAAGAAGAGGATAGAGAATACTAGAGGGCTACTAGGGGAGAGAATATAGGTATATAATATCTATAACCTCTTATTAGTAAGCTATATATTAAAGGATAATCTAATAACTATCCTAAAACTAGAGGAAGCGCTAGGGAATAAGGGTAAATATATAGTTATAGGAGACTTTAACCTATACTACCTATACTAGAATAACTTAGGACGAATAATATACTACGCTATAGCAGATAAGCTACTAGAGATAGTAGGAGAGAGAGGTATAGTTCTAAGACTACTAGAGAAGGTAGTTATATAGTAGAATAGGGGCTTAGAGAGTACTATTAACCTTATATTCCTAACTAAAGGCGCGTATAACGCGATAGTAAAGTATAGGGTAAGGAATAACCTTAATATAGGATTAGACTATATACTAATTATTATAAAGCTAGAATAGATATAGAGCGAATACTTAGTACGCTAAAAGAGGGCCTAAAAAAGGATAGAGGCGAAAGTAACTAGGGAGGAAATCTAGAAATATATAAAGATCCTAAATAAAGTAATAAGCTAGTATTTAGTAGACTCTAAGGATATAATTAACTAGTATATTAATAGGCTTATAGCTATACTATAAGAGGTAATAGAAAATACTATCTTATATAAGGAACCGTACGTAGGGGCTAAGCTATATTAGAATAGGGTATATATAAGGGTAACTAAAATATTATAGGTAGCGCTTAAGGCCTACTACTATAGTAGGAATATAGAAATTAAGGAAGCCCTCTATTAGGCTAAAACGGAAAAGGTTACTACCTTATAGAAGGCTAGGATAATAGCTTTTAAAGAGGGAGTCTATAAAGTATTACTAAAACTAAGAGGAGTATAGTAACTTATTAAGTAGGGAAGGGAAAGGAGTATATACCTTAAAAAGCTACCGTAATTCCTAGTTATTAAAGACGGAAACGGGAATAAAGTAATAGACTTTAAGGGGAAGGTAGAGGCCCTAAAGAGGGTCCTCTTCCTACCTCTACCTTTAATAGACTTAATAGATATAGAGGGGACCGACTACTTAGAACCTATAGCGATAGATAGTAAGATAACCTTAAAGGAGGTAAAGAATATAATTTAGTACTTAGTAGTAGATAAGGCCCTAAGGATCTTAGAGATCCTAAATAGGTTCCTAAGAGCGGTATATATAGAGATAACGAAGATATTTAGAAGGATATTTTAAGTATACTTAGACTATAGATACTACCTAAAGAAGTTCTAGGAGGCGAATATAGTAATATTAAAGAAACTAAAAAAGACTAATTATTTAGAGCCTAAGGCGTACCAGCCTATTATATTACTAAATATACTTAGAAAAGCGTTAGAGATAGTAATAGCGAAATATCTTAGCGGAATAGCTAAAAGGAATTACCTACTTTTAGAATACTAAATAGGGGGTAGAAAGGGACGCTTAGTAGAAATAGCCTTAAAGACTATTATAGATTTAGTCTATATAATATAGAACTAAGGTAAAGATAACGTAGCGAGCCTACTATTACTAGATATAATAGGGGTATTTAATAATATATCCTATAAAAGACTACTCTATAACCTAAAGATAAAAGGAATCCCTAAGGGAATCGTTTAGTAGACTATAAGCTTTCTTAAAGATAGGGCGATATTAATTACTCTAAGAGATAAAACTAGCTTAGTAGAGGCGATAGAAATAGGGATTCTATAAGGATTACCTATATTACTAATTCTATTTCTCTTCTTTAATATACTACTAATTAAAGTATACTTAAAAGTAAAAATCTTAGTATTGATTGATTGATTGGTTTATACGCCTATTCTAGTATCTATATATACTAATAAGGGTGTTCTATTATATTATTTGTGAAACTAGTAGATGGTACACGTAGTATACCTTTCCTAGCCGTAAGAGAAACTATAGTATAGTGCCTAGATAAAAACTCCCGCTTATCCTTAATAATGTAATTACTTTTGGTTTAGGGATTACACCCTAGGCCTCCTTAATACCGGTAACTCTTAACTATGTTCTTTAATATTATACTGAGCGCTCTATAATATTATTTCTAATACTAACTATAATACACGCCCTTTATACTATACTTAGCTCTTAAGGACCCTACTGTATTCTTCTATATCCTTTAACTTTATTATAGCGCTAAGCGCCCTATAACTTTCTTTAACCTTTACTATATTAATATAGGGGGGGGGGAGGAGGGGGTATATAGCCGTTCTATAAGGGTTTGAGTTATTAGCGCTGATTAGTAGTATTTATTAGTATCCGTAGTAGTACTGGATTTAGCTGTTCGGTAGTTTGCTAGTTAAGGATATGAGAAAGGGGGGAAGCTATATATACCGCCTAGGAGGCCTATACTTATATAAAGAATCGGATAGTATAATATCCCGCTGGTTATATTAGATAGTACTTACTTCTATCCTTATATACTTTACTTCAGGGGGGAGCTAACCCTTCAGCTTATAATTATAGTTATATAGCGCCGCTTATACTAAAGGCTCGCCTAGCTACTTAGATAGGGGCCGTCCTTTTCTAAAATACGCCTTCTAATTTATAACTTAGTATATCCTTCTCTTAGTCCTATATACCTATAACCCTAGCCTTCCCCTAGGATAGACTACGCGTTAGTCTTAACTAGTAGATATATATTAAGCGCACGTAGATATTAGATTTTTTAAATTAACGACTAGGTAGGTATTACCTATACTCTTTACTTATTAGGCTGAGATACTATACCTAATACCAATTCTTACTGTCTAGTCTCGATCGTAGGGGAGGTATAATAGTCGTAGTAGAGTTAGGGTAGGTGTTATCGCGTTACCCGAAAAACTCTATACGGAGTTCTCAGCAACTACGCGACGTCTCAACATCATTTAACCTATAATATATTAGGGGAGATATCTCAGCTCTAAATAGGTATTCAGGTTCGTAGCCAGCACCGCGTATAGGTATGTCTCTATCGCTAGCCAAATCTTAGTATAAGTAGGAGGATTCGTAGATAATATATACCTACTAGTATATAATAAGATAACGGAAATAAACTATAGGTAGCTAAAATAGGCCTATAAGCTCTACTAAATATAAGTAAAAATATATAGGGCGACGTTCGCGCCTTAGAAGTATAAACTAGTATATTTATTATACGCCCCTAAAAGGTTTAATATAAAGGAGACGGTATAATTTAGTAATATAGAGGTTAAACCGGAAGCGAGTATTAGGGTCTTAAGGTTATATATTAATACTAAACTCCGCTAGGGCCTATATATAGCGTAGGTAAAGGTAAAGGCCGCTATTTAAGCTTAGGCGATTAAGTACCTAGTAGGATTAACTTAGGGAGCTATATTTAAAAAGTATAGAAAGGTATATAGTATAGTAGTAAGGCCTATACTTATATTCGCTACTCTAATATAGTATACCCCTACTAAGGGGCGGGGAGCTATAGAAAAGTATATTAAGACGCTCGCGATAATATAGAATAACTACCTATAGATAGTACTTAGAGTATATAAGGTAATACTAGTTTAGGTCTTAAAAGCGGAAGTAGTTATTATACCTATCTAAACCTATCTAAACGCCCTAGTTATAAGATACTAGGTACTAAGGAGAGTATACCCCTTAATAATTAAAGGTAACCGCTTAATCTATAGGAGATTATAGGGAAGGAGAGGAAGGGTACGCTTAATATACTTAACCCTATTACTAGAAAAGAAAGAATAGGCCCTATAGGAGCTTAAGGTAAAAGATTAGGATTAAGTAGTAATAATAATAAGGAGGAAGGTATATTAATATAACTTAAAGATAGATATTAAGGAGTATTAAGATATAGGTATCCTAGCTAAAAAGATATAAAACTAAGTAATAGTAAAATAGATTAAATAGTAGGAGGTATATAAGGATACTATCCCTAAGTACTCTTATATACCTATATAGAATAAACTATTATTTAGAGAAAGGTATAACTACTACCTAAAGTTTAGGAAGGTAGAAAGCTTAATAGTAGTCTAACTTTAAAGTAGAAAGAATAGGTTTAACTACTTCCTTTATAAGGCGAAAGTACTAGGGGTCTATAGTACCCGCTATAGTTATAGATAGAGGAATTAAGATATAAAGTATATTCTCCTATACTACCTAAAGCTTAGCGATACTTAAAGGGAGCTTATTAAAGAGGTAGAGACTTATAATATTAGGACTATACTAGTTAAGGTTACTAGTATAAGAATAGCTATAAAATAGCTAGTTAGGTTAGGATTCCTAATATAGTATTAACTTACTAAGGAGTAGCTCTCCTAGTCTAAACTCCCTATTAGAGTAGAACTAGTAATAAAAACCCTAAAGATAAATAAGCCTAAGTATAAGTAGAAGCTAAAGACGGCGGAGCTACTAAAGTATTATAGGGCCTATTAGGGTAATAGAGATTATTATTACTAGTATTATAAAGCTTAGCGGTAAGGTTAGGTAGGTAGAGTAGGATAATAAGTAAGCTAATAAGCGAAAGTTTTTAGCTAGAAGGGGCGACTTTAGAAAGGTTTCTTTCGCGTCTAAAGGGCCTTTAACCCCCCCTAAATTACCTAATAATATAAGAGAATACCCTTATTAGTATATATAGATACTAGAATAGGCGTATAAATCAATTATTATATATAATTTTATATATAGTTATTATCCTAGTCGGTACCTCTAATTAAAGTAATTACTAATTCTAGCTAGCGTAAAATAACCCTAAACACTCTATATAATAGTTACGCTATAATTTACGATCTATCTTCTTTTATTATAGCCTTATAAGGCTAACTACGATAGGCTAAGTACTAAATTAAAACTAATTACCTTTCCCCTTATAAATCCCTCCTTTATCTTAAATATATATTCTTAATACTTATTAAGAGGTAAAGTCCCTATTAAAGTTAGAAGCTACTTAAGACTAGCTGTAATTATTAAGTATTAGTAAATATAAGTAGGAATCTTACTCAGCCTATAAAGACTAGCCGCTAGTAATAAGTTCTTATATACTTTACTTTTAAGGGCTATACTTCGTCCTTATTACTATCCCTATCGCTAGAGTCTTAGTTAAACTAGACTGCTATATTATTATTAGTATAGATAATAAATTTATTATCTACCTAAGATATATCTTTAAGCGTAGTACTAGCTATACCGGTTTTAGCTAATTTATTAATCGCTAGTATTAGCCCCCTATTATTACCGTAGGTAACCTCTACTCTATCTTTAAACCTAAAACTCCTTTATAATATACTTAAATAACTCTTACCTAATAATTAAGTAATTATTTAAGATTATATATTCTATAACGCTAGTAATATCGACTTAGCGTTTAAATAAGCCTTAACTATAGCGAAGGAGAAGCGATAATATTATATTAAAAAGAGGTAGAAATTTATATTTAGGGGGCGAACCGTCGATATAAAAGAGAAGGCTGATAAGGTAGTTAGCTAGTTAGACTAATTTAAGGCGGTTAGAGATATTATAGCTAATATTAATCCTATATATATAGGCTTACTATAGGCTAGTATTCGCCTACTACTTAAGGTAAAGCCCTACGCTCCTAAATAAAGTACCTAAAGATCTTATATTTAGATTAATAGGTAGCTATATTAGAGGCGAATTAGATAACTTCGCTACTTATTAGATATAAGATTACCCTATATATAGCGAATAGACTTAAGGCGTATATTAAATTTCTCTATTAGCTATTAATAACCCTAACCTAAACTAACTTTTAGATAGCCGTAATAGAGCTATATATATATATTCTAAGATTCTTAGCTCGCGCTATTTAGATCTATTAGACTTCGATATCTTATTATACGCTTTATACCTTTTAGATAAGGGGCGATATTATAGACTTTAAAAAAATATATAATAAGCTTAGAGTTAGGGTTAAGATTAAGGCGAGTAATTATAACTATATACTTAGTACTTAAGACTAAGAGTAGATTAAAAAGTTAAAATAAGATCTATAGAGAGTACTTAAGGAGCTTAAATAGTCTTATTAACTTTAAGAATTACTAGATTAGCTTAAGACTAAAATTAACTTAGATAAGTTACTATATATAAAAGGAGTAATATATAACTCCTACGGAGATAATTATATTACCTACTATCCTACTACCTAAGTTAACTTACTTTATAAAATTTATAATTAGGCTTAAGATCCTTATAGTAAGAGTATCTTCTAGTTAAGTAGCTAGGCGGGTATTAGTAAATTAATAATTTCTTAAACTATAACTAAGTAGTTAGCTTATTAAGGTAGTCTTATAGGTATTAATCTTAGTACTAGCTTCTTCTTTAAACGTAGTAAAGGTAATTAAGGTTTAGTATTATAATTCTTTCCTACTATTATACGTAAGCTTATATTAAAAATACTAAGGCTTAATACTTTAGTTATAGAGGTAGTTACCTAGGATCCGTTAATCTTTAATAAATTATTAGGTAAATAATTTAATAAGCTAATTTATTAATTATTACGCTAAGTAAAGTTTATTATAAATAGTTCTTCTATCTTTATTATAGTTATTAATACCTTAGATAAGTATAAAAAAGAATAGGATATAAAAGTAATTATTAATTTATAGTCTTAATTAGCCTATCTTACTACTATCCGTCTTAAACTACTCCTTATAAGCCGGCCTAAACTACCTATTTAACTAGGATTTAAGGAGATATCTATAGCTATTTATTAGGATATAGTTCTTTAGGATATAGTCCCTTAAATAATAATATAGTATAATATCTTAATTTTTCTAAAGGATATATTCGGGAAGATTTATAATCGCTTTAACTAGGAACCCCTATTAGGAATACCCTTAAATAAAGATTAGCCTAATAATAAAAGACTTTAAGTTCTAGTTAATATAGCTATCCCTTTATTTATTATTATAATAACTATATATTATTTTATAGATAATTCTAATTAGGACCCTTAAGAATAACTAGAGATAATTTTATAATTCCTAGGTATTAGGAAATTAGAATAGATAGTATATACCTATTTACCCGTTCTAACCTAGTTATTAGTACGATTAAATAGCTTATATAATAAAGATAGGTTATATTAAGACTTCTATATAATTATTAGGTCTATTATCTTACTTACTAAACTACTTTCTATATAATCCTTAGCGGTCCTTCTAAATATCTCTTTAGATATAATTACGCTCCGTCTCTAACTATTATATTCTATACTACGGATTCCTACTAATTTAAATATACTAATTCGAACCCTTTACCTATTATTTAGTAAGTTTCTACTAAGTAACTAGCTTTAACTAGAACCGTTTAGGATTAATAATTAAGCTATATACTATATACTACTCTTAAGATACTTATAATTACTATCTAGGCCTAAAGGCCTATAAGAGAATTTATATAAGCTCGAATACCTTAGTAAGCTATAAAGAGAGATCGACTAAACTATAATTAATAATCGCCTTTTATCTATATTTTAGTATATATATTAGTACTAGATTTAGTATATTATATATAGTAAGGTTAAGATTTATAATTAAGATAATATATATATATTTTTATAAAAGTACTTTCTCTATTAGCTTAAAGCTATAAGTTTAGTAAATTAACTCGCTAAAGTTATCGAATAAATATATATATTATAATTACTTATATTAGTAAGTAAGTATTAAATAGAAACCTTTTAAGTAAGAATTAAATTCTAATATATCTTATAGTAGTTAGATAATTTATCTAAACTATTAGACTTTATCTAAGATATATAATAAATTATCTTAGCTAACTAATATTTTATTAACCTTATACCGCTTTAGATTTATTTATTAGCGATAATTTTCGCACTATAAACTAGCGTAGTAAGAAATATCTATAGTTAAGTTCTATTATAGATACTAATATACCTAATTACTCTACTAATATAGAGTCGGGAGCTATAGAAGCTTAAGGGATATACTAATAGTATCTAAGTAGTAGTATTCTTATAAGACGGCTTATTACTCGCTTTAGTATTATATAATATAATAATTAGACTATAGAACCTAACGATAGGTTAAAAAGTATAAAAGCTTAAGGGATATACTAATAGTATCTAGGTAGTAGTATTCTCGTAAGATAGCTTATTACTCGCTTTAGTATTACTTAATAAGACAATTAGACTATAGAATCTAATAATAGGTTAAGAAGTATAAAAGCTTAAGGGATATACTTATAGTATTAGGTATTACGGGTAACCCCGTAAGGTCACGGGCAAGGTATATAATAGGGTTAGTAGGTAAAGGATACTTAGGAAAGGACCTAGTGATATAAGTAATCTAGTATATATTAGGCAGATTATAGAGTAATATAGTAGATATAGGGTTAGATTACTTAGATTATATTAGGGCTTAGTATAGTCTATAGTAAATATATAAGGAAGGGGTTTTCCTTTAGTAGAATAATTCTTTCCTTATATTTAACTTATATAATAGAGAGGAGTCTTAGCTAAAGATAATTTAATAACTATCTATCTCTATTACCTTCTAATACTTAATATACTATATGATTTACCCGTAGGAGTTAAACTACCCTATTATACTTTAAATACTAGACTTTAAACTATATAGTATAAGCACTTCCAGTTCTACCTTAGGGGAGAGACGGCGTATTATATTTAAAGTAATAAGTAGATTTAAGGGAAAGGAGGTAGCTTTTATTCCTAAGGAAGGAATTACTACTAGCGAAGGAGGAATAAAGTTACTAACCCCTACTAAGTTTTCTAATAGGAAGGGAGGATTAAATACGTTTCTTCGATAAATTAACTTATATATAATATTTAATATATTAAGCTTCGGTACTATAAAGGCTAGGAATATATTTTACTTATTATACCTTAAAGGTAATATAGTAGTAGTACTTTAACCTTAGTTAGAAGAATATCTTATAATTTAGGACCCTAATATAATAGAAGACGACTCTTTAAAGATTATTTTTAATAAGATATATATTAGGAACCTATTAAGGTTCTATTTTAGGGATAGTACTAAAGAAAGAAGGCTAGAATAAAGACTTATAAATCTCTAATAGAAGGGACTAGTAATAGAATATATAGCGCAGTTTAGAGGAATTACCTATTAACTTAAATAGTTAGAGGACGCTTAAGCTACTATATATTAAAAAGGACTAAAGGATAAGATTAAGGATAAGCTCGCTTATTCTAAGGATATTAGAAACTTTATACTATTAGTATCTAAGGTCTACTCTATTAATAATAGGTTATATAAAAGGAAGATAAAATAGAAGTCTTTAGGTCTAGTTACTAGGTTTAGGAGAAAAGAAAATATTTTAGCTATAAAAGCGAAATTCTCTAAAAAACCTTATAAGGGAAAGAAGTAAAAGAAGGACCTATCTAATATAGAATACTATAGATACTATAAGAAGGGATACTACTAAAATAAGTACCCTTAATAAGAGTAGGTAGCTATAGTAGGGGATATATACCCTAACTATAGTAAATAGGAGCAGCCGGAACGACTAGTAAGGTTAACTAATAAGGAGTATAATTACTTAAGTTAGACGGCTTACTATAATAATTTATACTAAATATATCTTAGTAAGAAGGATAGATTAGGGTAGTACCTCTAAAAGCTAAGATACTAAGTATCTATAGTAAATAGTAAAGAATACTTTAGTAAGGATTAGGTCGATAATCCTCGCTAGAAACTATCCTTAGGAAGTAAGTTAGAAGAGCTTATAGAGGGAGAAGCCTTATTAGATAATAAAACCCTTAATAGAATTAAGGCTTTAAGGTTAGATACCTAAAGGACTCGAGAAGAACTACTAGAATCCTATTAATAGCGACTAGAGTATATAGAATAGTAGATAATAGATCTATATAATAAACTAGAAAAAGCTGATAAGTATATACGAAAAGTTACTACAGATAAACTAATATAAGCCTTAATAGCCTCGCTAAGCGAGGAATAGACTAAGAAACTAGTAAATAGTAACTAATAATTATTATTAGTTACTAAGTTTATAAGTCTTTTTAGAAGTCTATCTATAAGATTCGCTAAAGATAAAACTAGGGGACTTATAGAATTTGAGTCTCTAGTAGCGCGAAAGATCTAGGAAATACTATAAAGGGATAAGTATTTAGATTTAGATAGTATAGTCTACTAGAAACTCCCTAAGGGGTTAAGGTTCTTAAAGGACGGAGGCGTATTACTACTAAACTAATAACTTATTCCGTAGGATTTACGGTTATTAATCTATTATTTAGATAAAGTAGTTAAGAACCTCCTAAAGTATTAGGAAAAGATCCCGCTAAGTAAGTTTATTAAGGAAGACCTAATAACTAGGGACCCTAAAGGAGAACTTATAAAAAACTAGTAGGTTCCGTAATAAATAGACTAGGTAGCGGAATTACTAAGAAGGTTAAATAGATTACCTCAGCCGAATTATATAGTAATATTAGGTTTTAGTTTTAAGTAAAGGTTAATAGTATTCTAGTAAGGGTTATTATTAATAGTAGATTAAGTAAGAATTTAATTAAACTAAGTTTTATAAGGAAATATAATTTACCTATATAAAAGCGCAAGCTATACGCGTTAATAAACTTTAATAAATTAATAATAGGGACTATTAATAGAAGTACTAAAACGCTTAACCTAAGGATAAGATAAAGATATAAGAAATATACCTTTAATTTAGTATTAAGAGGGGTTAATAATATTACCTTAGGAATTTTATAGCTAAAGAAAGCTAACCTATTAATAGGATAGGGTTCTTAGAATATTATATTTATAAATAGTATACTAAATAGGGTTCTACTAATCTAAGAATATAAATCTCTCTCAGTAGTAGTATAAACTTAGGAGGAGATAAAGGATAATTTTAAGTTAGGAAATATTATAGTACTATAGAGTTAAGTTAAACTTATAAGTAAAACTACTACTATAAAAATCCTAAACGAATATATAGAATTTAGAACCCTATTTTAGGAAGAGAGTATTAATAAAGCCCTTTCTAAGTACTAACTATAGGACTATAAGATTAAGCTAATCTTAGGTAAAAAACTTATAAAGAAGCTAATATACCTACTATTATAAGATAAAGCTATTACTCTTATAAAGTATATTAAAGAAAATAAATAGAAGGGGTTTATTTAAAAATCTTAATTACCTATAGGATATCCTATCCTATTTATACCTAAACTAAGTAGGGAATTATATCTATATATAGATTATAGAGTACTTAATAATATAACTATAAAGAATAGTTATCTATTACTATTAATAGGAGAACTTTAAGATAAGCTCTAAGGTAAGAAATAGTTTACTAAGTTTAATATTCTAGGAGTATTTAATTAAATACGAATAAAGAAAGGCGATAAGTAGAAAATAGCCTTTTATATAAGATAGGGTCTCTACGAATACCTTATAATATTATTTAGGTTAACGAATACGCCTATAATATTTTAGGTATTTATTAATAATATCCTAAAAGAATATTTAGACGACTTCGTCCTAGTATATATTTATAATATACTCGCATACTTAGATATATATAAGGAATATATTAAGTAGGTATAGAAGGTACTAAAGAAGCTTAAGTAAGTAGGACTATACTTAAAGTTATTAAAGTACGAATTTTACTAGAAGAGAGTTAAGTTTCTAGGGTTTATTATCTCTAACTAAGGGTTAGAAATAGACTTAGAAAAGGTAAAAAGTATAATTAAGTAGCCTATACCTATAAATAAGAAAGAAGTATAATTATTTCTTAGTTTTATAAATTTTTATTAAAAGTTTATCTATAGATATTTAAAAACTATTATACCTCTTACTAGCTTAACCTATAATAAAGTACTATTTATATAATTAGAGGAAGTAGAGGTATCCTTTAGGACCCTTTAAAAGTAGTTCGCTTTTAGTCTAATATTATATTAGTTTAACTTAGAGTCGCCTATTCGTCTCTATACTAATACCTCTAATAGAGTAATTAGAGTAGTAATTAGCTAACTATCTACGAATAATAGCCCTAATATAGGAAAAATAGGGAAAATAGGTATTACTTATTATTAGTACCCTATAGCCTTCTATAGTAGGAAGTTACTAGACGCTAAAACTAGATATCTAATATATAATAAGGAATTACTTACTATTATAGACGTATTTCGTATTTAGAAGGTTTATCTAGAAGGAACTAAGTACTAGGTTTAGGTCTTAATAGATTATAAGAACTTAATATTCTTTCTATTAACTAAGGAGCTTAATAGACGTCTAGCTTAGTAGTATAAAGAGTTATTAATATTTAATTTTAGAATAGAATATATTAAGGGTAGCGAGAATAATACTATAGATATACTTAGTAGAAGAGCTAATTATATATTAAATATTTAGTAGAGTTTTAGAATAGTTCTAATATATTATAAGGATAGATTATTATAACCTAATATAGCTAGACTATATATAGTAGTAATAATAACTATTAATAGTAAAGATTTAACTAAGAGGATACTAAAAGACTTATTAAAGGATAAAGTTATATTTAAGATCTATAAAGACGTTAATAGCTATAACTTATTTAGAAAAATAGACTTAGGACTACTAACCTTTTAAGAATAGATTTATATCCCTATAGGTACTTAAGGAGAAATTTTTAGGATTTATTATAAAATAGAGAGCTCTAGTAGATATTAGGGAATTAAGAAGACGCTTAAAAAAATATATTATAACTTCTACTTCTCTTAGATATAAAAGTATATTAAGGATTATATTAATAAATATAATAAATATATTAGAACGAAATATTCCTAATATAAGCCTTATAGAGAGTTAAAATCGCTAGTAATCCTAAATAGTCTATAGAAAAGTATTACGTAGGATTTTATTATTAAACTCCTAAAGTTAAAGGAATAACTAATAGGTATATACTATAATACGATCTTAGTAATTAATAACTAATTAACTAAAATCGCGTACTTCGTACTATATAAAGAAGTATTAGATGCTAAAGACCTAGCGTATACGTTCTTACGAATAGTAGTAGCTAACTATAGGCTTCCTAAAGAAATTATCTTAAATAGAGATAAGCTCTTTACCTCTAAGTTTTAGAGATTATTAATAGATATAATAGGAATTAAGGCGAAGATAAGTATAGTATTTTACTTATAGATAGATAGTTAAACGGAGAGAACTAACTAAATACTAGAGTAATATCTTTAGTATTATATTAACTACTAATAGGACGATTAGGTATCCTATCTACTAGTAGCGTAGCTAGTATATAATAGATTAATATCTAACCTAATAGGTATAATACTATTTCGAGCTAATTATAGGATCGAACTACGTATAACCCTATTACTAAAGGGAATTAAACTAAAGGCGTAGAAAGTAACTATTATTACTAAGGAAATAGTAAGAATCTATTAAAAATTATAGAAAGACTTATAGTTCCTAAGTAACCGCTTAGTAATATATCATAATTAAAAACGTTCGAAAGGACCGAATATTTCTAAAGGGGATAGGGTATATCTTCTTCGCAGAAATTTTAAAATTAATAAGCCTAGTAATAAGCTTAATTATACGAAGCTAGGACTATTCCTTATAAAGGAATATAAAGGGGATATAAACTATATACTAGACCTCCTATAACTAATAAGGAAGTACCTAGTATTCTATATTTTACTACTTAAGAAAGTAGACCCTAAGATACTACTACGGACCGCACCGCTCCTCTTAGATTAAGATAATAAAGAGTATAATATTAAGGAAATTCTAGATTATTAGGTTATTAAAGGAAGAAAGAGGTACCTAATTAAGTAGTTAGACTATAATTAGTTAAAGAATATATAGGAGTTACTATTAGTACTTAATTACCCTAAAAAGTTAGAATAGTTCCGAAATTAAAACCCGCTATTAGGGGATCCTACTTAGAAAAGTTAATCTTACCTATATTAAAGGAAGAGGGGTTATTAGGAGTTTTAAAAGTAACTACTTCCTTCTCCTTCTCCTCCTCCTTCTTAAGGAACTTAATATTCCTTATCTCTTATTATACTATCTTCGCTTAGTCTACTTCTATCTTTTAGATTTATTTCTATAGGAGGGAAAGCTTTATAAAAGCTTTATCCTCTTTACTATATATTTTCGCGCGCTATTCCTCTATCCGCTTCTACTTAGGAATATTAAGTAGAGATAGCTTATACTTATTACTACTATAAATATACTTAATATATTAGTCGGATACTTCCCCCGTATAATATAGGAGACCTAAGTTAATATACTATAAATAGAAACGTCTTAATAAAGAAGCTATCCTAAGTTTTAGGACTAACTAATAATAATAAGTAAGGGAGTTCGTTAGTTTCTTAATCCTTAGTATAAGGAAGAAATACTTAGGTTATTAAGTTACTTTTAGGATAAAAATAACTAAATAAGGGGATTATATTATAGGTAACCCTATAAGGTTATAGGTAAGGTATATAATAGGGTTAGTAAGTAAAGGATACTTAGAAAAGGACCTAGTAATATAAGTAATCTAGCGTATATTAGGCAGATTATAGAGTAATATAGTAGATATAGGGTTAAATCACCTAGATTATATTAGGGCTTAGTATAGTCTATAGTAAATATATAAGGAAGGGGTTTTCCTTTAGTAGAATAATTCTTTCCTTATATTTAACTTATATAATAGAGAGGAGTCTTAGCTAAAGACGATTTAACGACTATCTATCTCTATTACCTTCTAGTGCTTAATACACTATATAATTTACCCGCAGGAGTTAAACCACCCCGTTATATTAGGGTAGTAGTATTCTCGTAAGACGGCTCGTTACTCGCTTTAGTATTATATAATATAATAATTAGACTATAGAACCTAATAACGGGTTAAGAAGTATAAAAGCTTAAGAGATATACTTATAGTATTACTATAGTAGTATTCTCGTAAGACGGCTTATTACTCGCTTTAGTATTACTTAATAAGACGATTAGACTATAGAACCTAATAACGGGTTAAGAAGTATAGAAGTTTAAAGATATAGGATATATTAGAACGCTTAATTTTACGAATAATAATAAGATTCTACTTACTAATATTAGAAATATAAATATTAAAAAAGATTTTGCTCTTATTCGAATTACTAAGTTTTCTCTAAAGCAAATATTAATAATAAAATATAGTTAGATTTAATAAGGTAGTTATAATCTTCTTTAGCTCCTATAAGAGTATTAGAGTAGTTATTTAGCTTTTTATAATAATACTTTTATATTTAGTTTATACTTAGGCTAAGTCTATATTATAAAGCTTAATTTTTCTTCTAATATATCTTATAACTAAATTAAATTATATAATTAGCTATTATTAATTACCTACTCTAAGTATTAATCTATAGCTATTAATAAATAACTTTAAAATAACTCTAGTCTTATCTATATTATAAATATCCTCCGGTAGAAAAGTTAAGTCTTATAATATTTTTCTAATTACCTTAAACTAGTATATAACCTTATAATTAATATTATCTTTATACTAGTTTTAGTCTACCGCCCTTACCCTCCTTAGTTTTAGCTTTAGATAGTAGTTCTTAAGGCCTAAGCTTAGTTCTTCTATAGAGGCTTATACTTTCTCTTCTAATAGGGTAAGATACTATTAGCTTTAGGCCTTTTATTCTTTTAAGCGTCGACCGTACGTATAATAGTAAAGCGTAGTAAGAGGTATATTACCCTATTCTACTAAGGTAGTATATATTCTAAGTATATTAGGAGATAGACCTTAAACTAGTACTTAGCTAGCTCTATCCTTACTAGATTACTATAATAATAATAATAGAATAAGGAAATAGTAACTAAGGGAGTAGTAGCGCTAAGTAGCTATAAAAGAGTAGAAAGCTATATTATTATACTAAGTAGCCGCCTATAGATATTTCTAAAAGATATTTATAGTACGCTATACTTTTAATAAATATAGTAATATAGATAGTACTATCTTTAAGAGAGACTTTCTTAGTTTTACGGCTCTAATATAGGATACTTAAAGTTATTAATAAATTTAAGAATAAATTTTATTAATATAATAATAAATTTAATAATAAATTTAATTATAAGCTTAACTATAATTTTATTTACTAGTTTAATATTATATTTAATAATAGCTTAAAGAACTAGTTAAATAAAAAGTTTAAGAATAAGTTTAATTATAAATTTAATAACTACTATAAAATATTTAATAACCTTAACGTAGTAGCTAACCCTACTTTTACTAGTTTATAAATATAGTCCGTAATATAATTATATATAGGTAGGCTATCTTTTAAGATAGCTTATCTAAGAGAGAGATTAAGTTATATAACTTTATTATAACTATTATTACTCGCGTTAATAATATTAACGTAGGGAGCTTAGTAAATACCTTTAAAGTAATAATAAAGGTTAATTATAGCTAGCGATAGAGATATACCTATACGCGGTACTAGCTACGAACCTAAATACCTATTTAGAGCTAAGATATCTCCCCTAATATATTATAGGTTAAACGATATTAAGACGTCGCGTAGTTACTAAGAACTCTATATAGAGTTTTTTAGGTAATATAATAATACCTACCCTAACTCTACTACGACTATTATACTTCCCCTACGATCGAGACTAGATAGTAAGAATTAGTATTAGGTATAATATCTCAGCCTAATAAGTAAAGAGTATAGGTAATACCTACTTAGCTATTAATTTAAAAAATCTAATATCTACGTATACTTAATATATATCTACTAGTTAAGACTAACGCGCAGTCTATCCTAGGGGAAGGCTAGGGTTATAGGTATATAGGACTAAGAGAAGGATATACTAAGTTATAAATTAGAAGGCGTATTTTAGAAAAGGACGGCCCCTATCTAAGTAGCTAGGCGAGCCTTTAGTATAAGTAGTACTATATAACTATAATTATAAGCTGAAGGGTTAGCTCCCCCCTAAAGTAAAGTATATAAGGATAGAAGTAAGTACTATCTAATACGACTAACGGGATATTATACTATCTAATTCTTTATACGAGTATAGGCCTCCTAGGCGGTGTATATAGCTTCCCCCCTTTCTTATATCCTTAACTAGTAAACTACCGAATAGCTAAATCCGGTACTACTACGGATACTAATAAACACTACTAATTAGCGCTAATAACTCGAACCCTTACGAGACGGCTATATACCCCCTCCTCCCCCCCCCCTATATTAATATAGTAAAGGTTAAAGAAAGTTATAGAGCGCTCAGCGCTATAATAAAGTCGAAGGATATAAAAGAATATAGCAGGGTCCTTAAGAGCTAAGTATAGTATAAAGGGCGTATATTATAGTTAGTATTAGAAATAATATTATAGAGCGCTCAGTATAATATTAAAGAATATAGTTAAGAGTTACCAGTATTAAGGAGGCCTAGGGTATAATCCCTAGACTAAAAGCAATTATATTATTAAGGATAAGCGGGAGTTTTTATCCAGGCACTATACTATAGTTTCTCTTACAGCTAGGAAAGGTATACTACGTATACTATCTACTAGTTTCACAAATAATATAATAGAACACCCTTATTAGTATATATAGATACTAGAATAGGCGTATAAACCAATCAATCAATCAAGGTTAATTATTTTTTTTTCTCCTTAGTTTAAGGGTATTAATAATCTTTTTAGACTAAGTTAGGTTAGCCGGCGGATTTCTATAACCTTAGGAGCTTCTTAATAAATATTAGCTTTAAACTCCGTCTATAAATACTATAGATCTCTAAGGTTAAGATATTATATTCCTAGCTTTTTAGATTAATCCTAAGAATAAACTATTAAGATCTATTTATATCTATAACTACTTTTATAATTAAATATTATAATAGTTAAGTATAGGTTTATAGAGAAGATTACCTTCTACTAATATAAGATTCTAATTCCGCCTCTACGTAATTAGCTTTAACTATATAAAGATAAGAGTTATACCTAGAATTCGCAGGTATATATAAGACGGAGGCCGATATTATAGAAAGAAAGCGAAAGTTAGAGATAGTAGTATAAATAAGGTAAAGAGTAGATAGTTTAGATAACTCTATAGCAGTATACTTTTATATAGGATAAGATAATTAGTAGGGCTTATTAGTAAAAACCTACGTATACTATATATATTTAATAATATAAGACTTTATCCCTAATACTACTATAATATTTCTAGCCCGTCTACTACTTTACCTTCTAAAATATTAGTTTTAATAAGGAGTTCTCTATTACTATAATAAGGCTTTAATCTAAGTCTAAATACTCTTATTAGCTTACTCGCGTCCTATAGAAGGGGACGACTACGTCTTATAGAATAGTATAGCGCCTAGCTAGGCTCCTAGTATTAATTATAGCGTAGTATATAGGACGGTAAATAATAGAACGTTAGGTAGTATTTGCGGTCCGCTATAATTCGCGCGGGGGGTTTTACGGCAGCTAATAGTAGGTAATATAAGCGAGGCGACTATATTATAGTTAGCCTTATAAGGCTGCGATAAGAGAAGATAGATCGTAAATTATAGCGTAACTATTATATAGAGTATTTAGGGTTATTTTATACTAGCTAGAATTAGTAATTACTTTAATTAGAGGTACTAACTAGGATAATAACTATATATAAAATTACGTACGATAGTAGGTATAAAGCTAATAATAACTTTTTATTATTATATTAAGGTTCTAAGGCTTAGATAATATTATTATATATATATAATAAGTAATAAAGACGTCGTAGTAATATAGTAAAGAAGGAAGATTATTTTACTATAAAAGAAGAACTCTAAGTATATTCGATAAGGAAGCGATAATACGAATATAATTTATAAATTAGATAGGTTCTAAATACTCTAAAGTAGCTATAGTATATAATATATATTTAATATTAGTAAAGCTTAATATATACGTAGAGTTATAATTACTTAAAGTTGATATACCTATTAGATTTTCCGGTATAGTAGGTTTTCCGCTACCTATAGAAGGACGTTACCTTAGGATATATAATAAGACGTAAACGGATTCTATTACTATAGACGTATATATAGATAAGAATAATCTCTAACTATATAACCCTATACCTTAACTATTAAAAATTCCTAACCCGAATTCCTATACTAATATAGTAATAAATAAATAACTAATTAAGAACCTAGTCTAATTAAATACTAATTTAACTTATAGAAGGATCTCTCTAAAGTATATAGAGGAGTACTTCCGTTTACTTAAAGACCTATAGGGAAAACTAACTCCCTACTTCTTTAAGTATATATATCTATCGGAGTAATATTAAGTAGCGATAGTTAAAATAGCTTATTAGAAAGTATATTATAATTATTAAAAAGGTATAGGAATTTACGGCGTAGCTATCTACTTAATAGACTTTTAAAAGGCTATAGAGGACGTTTATTATAAGGCCTTAGTTAAAAAATAATAATAAGGTATATATTTCTTAAGTTAGATTTACTATTATTTTAATTAATAACTTTAATACTATTACTATTATAAGTAAGACTTACTAAAATATATATTAAAGCTTATAGTCCTTATATACTAATTATAGGTACCGCTAATTCTAGATACTACTAATTATAGATATTACTAGTTCCGGATACCTCTAATTATAGATACCTTAAGCTGTAGATATTACTAATTCTAGATACCGCTAGTTATAGATACTACTATTTAGTTCGTCTTCTTATAATATAGCTAGTTCCGAAGTACTTAATAATAGTCTTTAATTATTATATATTAAACTATCCTAGAGATATTATATAAGGTTATTAACTTTCTTACTAGAAAGTATAATAGTATTTAGTAAGTATAGCGATAGTAAAGAGTAAATAGCTTCTTTAAGAAAAGCTTTATAAATAGAGGATAAATCTATTTAAGAAAGCGAACGAGTTAGCGCGAATAGCTAATTCGAATATATATATAGTTATTTAATATAATAATAAATACTATATATATAAATTAATAGAAGAATTAAATTAGCCTCCTCTTAAAAAAGAAATTATAAGTACGCCTAGTCTATAGTTAGACTAATACTAAAGATAATAGGGAAGGTAAGGCTACTAGTACTATAGACGTCCTATAGATTTTTATAGTCCTAAACTATAGGAAACTTAGAGGATATAAAAAGCTAGTTAGCTTAATAAAGACTAAGTTAGGGTTAGATTTCCTAATAAGGTATAATATAATAGAGATCGCGCCCTTTCTAATAGATATACCTTAACTATAGCTTAGAATAGGTTACTACTATAAGGAGGGTTAGAAGGTATAAAATTTCTAATATTAATATAGCTGGGCTATTTAATAAGCTTATAATAGAGAGGTTAAAAGAAGTCTAAGCGTAAATAGTAGATATCTAAGAATTATACTATAATTAGGCGGGGAGCCGTGGAAAAGCACGTTAAGACGCTCGCGATAATACAGAACGACTGCCTACGGACAGTGCTCGGAGCATATAAGGCAACACCGGTCCAGGTCCTAGAAGCGGAAGCAGTTATTA
>JAEUBA010000175.1:0-33441 GCA_018257865.1 Stereocaulon alpinum | reverse complement strand
TAGATAGGGGCCGTCCTTTTCTAAAATATACCTTCTAATTTATAACTTAGTATATCCTTCTCTTAGTCCTATATACCTATAACCCTAGCCTTCCCCTAAGATAGACTGCGCGTTAGTCTTAACCGGTAGATATATATCGAGCGTACGTAGATATTAGATTTTTTAAATTAATAGCTATAGTAGGTGTTACCTATACTCTTTACTTATTAGGCTAAGATACTATACCTAATACTAATTCTTACTGTCTAGTCTCGATCGTAGGGGAGGTATAATAATTATAGTAGAGTTAGGGTAGGTATTATCGCGTTACCCGAAAAACTCTATATAGAGTTCTTAGCAACTACGCGACGTCTTAATATCGTTTAACCTATAATATATTAGGGGAGACATCTCAGCTTTAAATAGGTATTCAGGTTCGTAGCTAGCACCGCGTACAGGTGTGTCTCCATCGCTAGCCAGGTGTTACTAATATTACTAGATATTATAGGTGTTATAGGTATTGAAAGTGGCCTACGTGCTAAGGATAACTAAGCCTTAGTATACTAACTAAGTCTTAGTATAATAACTAAAGTCTTAGTATCTTAGTATACTGAGTTAGTACTACTATATATAGATCGCGTGTGTAGTACTTAGATACCTAATTAAGTAAGTGTTCTACCCTATATTTTAATAGGTTATGAGCCCGGACGTAGGGTATTAGTACTAAAGACCTCCTATAAGCCTCGCTATAAGCCTTCTATTACTTAGTTAGTCTAGGGATCGTCGCGCTATCCTATAGGACCTTCACTCGCAAGACGTCGGTAAATCCAAACCCCGCCCCGCCGGCCCTAGGCCTTAGGCGTTTGCCCTAGGGGCCTTAGGGGCCCTAAGTATTCTATTTTAGCCCTAAGTATCCCGACTTAGCCCTAACTTGGCCCTAGGCTAGCCCCGGGGCCTTAGGGCTAGGCCTACTATACCTAAAGCTTTAATCGCGTATACTACTCTAAGGGCTAGCCCCTAAAACAGCCCCTAGAATAGCCCTATATTAGGTCTAAAATTTTGATGTTCGCGATTAACGGGTATACTCGGTAGGGGTGCTCCGGGGGCACCCCTAACGCTACTAAATTTTGATACCTAGAATCGCGCGATTCGGCTAATTTCTATATAGGGGCGTATCTAGCAGCGGCCTAGTATACTATATAGGGTAGTAGATAGAGTTAATAGGGTAGATAGGGTACCCTATAGATTACGCCTAGGCCCTATAGGATCGCGTATAAGCCCTAGAGGATAGCCCTAGGTCGGGCCGTAGGCGCTATATTAGGGGCTGTTAGGGGCCGTTAGGGGCGGCTACTAGTAGCTTACGCTTAGAGTATAGGGCCCCCTAGGAACCTATAGTACCCGCTCGGGGCTACCTAAGGCTAGCCGTCTAGCTATTCTGCTATAGGAACCCCGATAGCCCTAGGCCAGCCCCGGGCTATATTAAAAGAGGGTTTGGATTTGCCGACGGACGGTCTCTCTACAGATACTAACCTCCGTATACTAAGCACTACTTAGGGGCGTATAATAGTTAGTTAGAGGCAGCTTAGCAGCAGAAAACTTCGTTTAGGAAGACTAGGATACTAGTAAGGTTACTAGTAAGTTACTAGTAAGCTTACTTAATCTAAGCTCCTAAGCTAAGTAACGTCTACCTACGCGGAAATAATAAAATAATCCGCTACTATACTTTATTTAGCTAGTGCTAATTCCGCCTATAGAATACTTATTAAGATATTAGGTTAAGACGTATATACGTCGTTAGCTTATTAAAGTTTCCGGTAGCTAAGAATCCTAACCTCCTTAACTCTTACTAATTATATTATTATAATATAGGTAAATAAGCTAACTTACGGGAAATCTAAACCCCTATTCGGCTTAAGACTCTAGCTACTAAACGCTATCTATAAAAACTCTATATATAGAGCGATCTAGGAGGTTTCTTAACATCCTAGATCCTAGTTAGGCCTACTATATATAAATAAGACCTCCGTTATTTCGTCTTAATCGAGCGAGAGGTAATTATACGAAGTCCTTAAAGTCCTACTAAGGTAATTAAACCAAATCCTTAAAGTCTAACTAAGGTAATTAAACTAAGACCCTAAAGTTTAACTAGGGTAATTAACTAATACCCCTAAAGTCTAACTAGGGGAGAGGTAATTAAATAAAGCCCCTAAAGTCTAACTAGGGGAGAGGTAATTAAATAAAGCCCCTAAAGTCTAATTAGGGGAGAGGTAATTAAATAAAGCCCCTAAAGTCTAACTAGGGTAGTATATAAAAGGATAGGTAAGACTAGTATAGAACTTTAAATATAAGTCCTATACTACCCTATATCTATCCTTCTTTATTCGTTATAGTAATACTAAACGCTCTTAACGCTATAAATAGCAGCGAATTACTTAGAAGCTTAAATACCGTACCCTCTAAGACTTCTTATATACTATTAAATTAATCTGCTTAAACCTTTCTAGACTAGATAATAGCGATTAAAGCGAGTATTATCCTCTATCTAAATCTAATAGTAGTATAATATTAGGTTAATCTACCCTAGAATCCGCTATTAAGCCTAATTTCAGCTCTCTATTCAGATACCTTATAAGCCCTATAATTAACGTAAGACTTATAATAATTATTAAGCGATCCGCTAATACTATCCTTAGACTCCGAACCTAAACGTAATAATAGGTGATACTATCTCTATCTTATAGGGCTTATTATATTATATTAAACTGCTATTAGGACCTAGTAATTATTAATAATAGCGCTTATAAATAAAGGACTTTCTTTAACTAGTAAACCTCTTTACCTATATTAAAACTAATTATACTAAGCCTATAATAGAAAAGGAAGTATAGAAGTAGGCGGATATAAAGATCCTTACTATCTTATAAAGTCGATACGAAATTAACCCCTATACTAAAATTAAGGATTATACTACTACTAAGAAGGCTTAGACTAAGCTGGTAGAATTTAAGCCTAAAGGCTCCGGAATCCTTAATTCTACCTTATAGAAGTTCTACGCTCTTAGCGTTACTAACTATAATAATAATACTTAGGCGTACGCTAATAAGTTCTAGGGTACCCTATAGGAGATTAAGAACCTATTAAAAGACTTTCAGATTAATAATAACTATAAGATCTTTTATTTTTACTCTAGCTTACTACTAACCTACAGCTCCTATATTAAGACGTATAACTAAAACTATAATATATTTAATAATAATAAGATAGCGAAATTTAGCTTAGATTACACTATTACTCGCTTTCTTAACTCTATAAATAATTCTACTAATTCCTCTACTTAGGCGTTAGTAGCCCTACTAAGCTAATATACCCTATAAAGCACGCAGGCGCTAGTCGCTACTAGGAATATTAAATACTATATTTAAGCTAAAGCTTTATATAAGTAACTCTCGCGTTATTTACTAAACTATTAAATACTATACCTACTATAAGAAGGACTATTATAATAAGACTAAATATAATAATCTCTACCTTAAGCGGAAGAAGCGGGACTACTAGACTAGCTAGGGGAGTAATAATAATACTAAACGTAATATACGCAGACGTAGTAAAGGTAGACGTAGTAGGTATAGAGGCTATAGAGGCGGTAGTAACTCTAACTTTAAAGACTACTAACCTCCTAGCGGTTCTATAGGCTTTATATTTAGTATAATTACTAATTCCACCGCCTTATACCGAAAATCCTCCGCCCTATATTAGAAGTCTACCGCTAAGTCCGCTACTATAATAGCGGAAGCTTGCGCGCTCTCCGCCTAAACCGCCCTTACCTATCTCTAGATCTTTAACAGCGGATATACCTAATATATAATATAAGACCGCTTAGTATTTTAAAATTATACCCCGTTTCCTAGGCTTAGGCGCCCTATTAGTAGCCTAAATAGCTCCTACTACGCCTCTAGTTTCGGTATAATATATCTTAAGTATATAGTTAACGGTACTAAGAGAACCTTAATTTTAGATAATATTTAGTATATACCCTAAAGTAGCTATAATCTAATCTCCTAAGGATAGCTAGAGGATTAATAATATCCCCTAAAATTTATACCGAACGGTATTATTATTAGCGAATATAGTATTACTTTTAAACGCTATCTAAACCGCCTATATATCCTTAAAATATAGTAAGAGGCTCCTCTATACCTTACCGCTATTAACGCTTTAGAATCCCTAGGTATTAATTAGCTTATAGGCGACTAAGATTCCGCCTAAGACTCTAATAATTCTAAAGCTAAAGAACCTACTACTAAGGAACCCGCTACTAAAAAGACCGCTAGTAGAACCGCTAAGCTATCTAAGCTAAAGTCTAAATCTAAGCTAATTAACGAAGAGATACTTAAGATATAGTATACTTACTTAGGATATATTAGGCGCTAGAGTATTCTAAAGCTTACTAAAGTCTCTAAAGGAATAGATCTATCCGCTCCGCCCCTATAGGAATTATATAAGCCCTACGTAGTTACTAATATAAAGCGGTTACCCTATATAAAGCTAATTAGGCCTAGTTACTAGTAGAATAACCTAATTTATAATAACCTCTAAGGTCTATTCTAGTTAACTTATAATAGCTACTAATACCTAGTTATATTTCTAAATAATAAGACCCTCCGCTCTACTATCTTCTTACTCTATAATAAGTCTGCTAAGTTAGTGCTAGACGCTTTCCGTATATACGCTAATTAAATAAAATATAATAACTATACTATTATATAGTTATAAAGCGACTGCGGTATTAAGTATAATAATAGTATAATATTAGAATACCGCCTATTTAAGGGTATTATATAGGAACTAACTATACTAGGTACCCCTTAAATAAATAGTAAATCCGAACGCCTTAGGTAAACTCTTTAGAAGATAGCTAGTATAATACTAAAAGATAGTAGGCTCCCCGAAAAGTTTTAGGGAGAGCTTATACTTACCGCTAACTACCTCCGTAATTATTAACCTATAGCGGGGTAAGATACTACCTTATATAAAGCTATTACTAATACGCCTCCGTAACTCTCCTATCTCTAAGTAGTAGGATAGAAGGGCCTCTACTAGTATTAGTAGGCCCCTATAGTAACTTAGAAGAAGTATAAGGATTAAGCTTTCTATATAAGACTTATAAGCTATAAAGGCGAATACGCCTATTATATACTCCTACCTAGCGATTATATTTAAGTATATAATAATATTAAATAGCTAGATAACGTCCCTACTAATAGCGAGAGTAACCCTAACTAGTAGTAACTAGACGCTACTAAACTTACTTAACCGAAGCTAAAATATATTAAGTTAGTAGCGCTATTATTAGGGGAAAAGAGCTATATTAACCCTAAAGTTAATATTTTCCTTAGTATTATTTACTAGTATTAGAAATCTCTAACGCTGCTATCTACTATATCCTCTAAGTAGTTAATACTAACTTCCTCTAAGTTAGGCGATAAACTCGCTACTACCCCTATATAGGATAAGGCGCTATCTCTAGAAGCGCCTTAACTAAGGATAAGTCCCTAAGTAACTTAATTAATAACTAGTTAGTAATAACTATAGCTACCGCCTATACTACTAAGATCGTAAGCGGTATAATATTAGTACTTAGAACTTAGGCTAGACCCCTTAGTACTATTATCCTAAGCTAATTCTTCTAAGCCGTACGAACTATAGAGTTATATAGAAGTAAAAAAGGATTACTAGAGCTCTAAGTAGTAGTAGGCGATAAAGGATAAAGTTAACTCTCTTACTTAAAATAAAACTTAGAAGCTTACTAAGCTACCTACTAACTACTAACCCCTTAGAGGGAAATAGGTCTATAAGCTTAAATAGGGCCCTAATAATAAGATTACTCGCTATAAAGCCTACTAAGTAGTCTATAGCTTTAAGTAATAAGAAGGTATTAATTATTATAAAACTTTTACCTTAGTAGTTAAGCTAATAAGCTATAAAGCTATCTTTATAATTACTACCGCCTAGGACTAGGAATTAGAATAGATAGACGTTAAGACCGCTTTCCTCTATAGGGATATAGAAGAAGATATTTACGTTATATAACCTAAAGGCTTTATTCTATATAGTAAGGAAGGCTTAGTTTATAAACTAAAGAAGGCGCTCTACGGCCTAAAGTAGTCGCCTTATATATAGTATAATACCCTATTAATATATCTTAAAGAGCTTAGTTTCGAACCCCTCTCTACCGACCTTAGTATCTTTACTAACGGTATTATAATTATTACTATTTATATAGATAATATCCTTCTTATAGGGCCTAGTAAGTCCTAAATCTAAGACCTAAAGGCGAAGTTTTATACTTAATTTAAAATAACCGATCTCAGCCCGTATACCTACTATCTAGGTATAATAATTACTAGGGATTAGGCTAATTATATTATTCGCCTTAGCTAAGTAGGCTATATTAAGAAGTTTATTTAAGACTATAGTATATAGGATACTACTAAATTAACCCCTACGCTAATAGGTAATGAAAAATATTAGGTAGCTAATAAGGACTATAAGGCTACTAACGCTTTCTAAACCTAATACTAGTTTATAGTTAGGTTATTAATATACGCTATAATAAGTACTCGCCTTAATATTATATACTTAGTCTCTATTATCTCCTAGTATAGCTCCAACCCGAATAATAAGTATTAGAAGGCGGTAAAACGGATCTTCTACTACCTCCGCTCTACTATTAACCTATAGCTTATATTTAGGGGAGCTCTAAAGCCGTTATTAGGATATACTAATATAGACTAGGCGGGTAATTAAGATACCTAATAATTAACTTCTAAGTATATCTTTAATATTAGTAGTAGCGCTATTAGCTAGTCTTCTAAGTAGTAACCTACTATTATACTATCCTTATATAAAGCTGAATATATTAGCTAGACCTAGGCTATAAAGGAGGCTATCTAGCTACAGAACCTCTTAGAATAACTTAATACTAATATTAACTCCTTAGAGGTAGTAGTAATCTTCTATAATAATTAGGGCGCTATAGCCCTAGCTAAGAACCCTTAATTTTATACTTAGACTAAGTATATTAATATTAACGTCTATTTTATTAGGGAGTAAGTCGCTAAAGAAGCGGTTAAACTAATCTATATTAAAATATAATAGGTGGAACACTTAATTATCTAGCTAAGTGCGACTGTGCGAGATATATATAAGGGTTAGGGCTAAGCCTTAGTTATTAATAACTAAGCCTTAGGATATCGAACACCCGAATTTTAACACTCCCACTTAAACACAGTACGCCGAACACTAGATATATTAAATTATAGTCCGCTAAAACGACTAATTTGCTATACGCTAGTTATAACTGCTTTTTACCCTGAATACCTAGTATTTAGTAGGATAGTAGAGCTTATCTTTTACTGCTACTACCAAAACTTTCCAAAAAATAGCAAAATACGGTTATTTAAATTTTTATTCTAATAATTATCTTATATATACTAATTTCCTACTAATAGTTAGTTAGGTAGTATATAGGGCTGATAGATATTACGAAGTATAATAATAGCTTTAGGGATAATCTAGGTATAATTACCCTAATAGAGTCGTATTCGCGTACGATCCTTAGGGGTGCTCCTACTAAATCTAGGCAGTTACTCCTACTAAAGCTCTACCTTAGGCGATATATTCTAAGCCTAAATTATTACGGAACTCTATAAATTTATCCTTATAGAGAGGTTTAGTAAGCCTATTAGTAACTTAATACTTAGTAGGCGTATAGCGGAGGTCTACTATACTATTTATAACTTACTCCCGAATAAAGTAGTAGCGTATATCGATATACTTACTATAAGTATAGAATTCCGGATTCTTTACGAGGGCGATTACGCCCTAATTATCCCTATAGATAATTATTACTTAGGGTTCCTAGCTATTAGGCTTAAGCTACCTTAGTAGGTTTCGAAGCTATACCGCTTCCTTAAACGCTAGGGTCTAACCGATATATTTAGCCTTATAGGTAGAAAGGGCTATAATAGGTTATTACTTAGATAACTAGATAATAGCCCTACTACCTATATTAAAGATATAACCTAAGGTGGATTAGCGCGTATTACGGTCTCCCGCCTAATTAGAGTTAATATAGCCCGTTAGTACCTAAATCGGTCCTAAGAAGGTTAATTAGTATTTAGTTATTAACTTAAGATATCGGAAGATTTATTTAACTACTCCTTAATAAGCTTACGTTAGGTTTATACTATAGCGACTAACTACTAATATAGGGTATATAATATTAGGTTAAGTCCTTAATATTACGTATATTAGCGACCTAATAGCCTTCTAATATAGTAGGCGGTCTTAGGCGTTAGCTTAGAAACTATTAGGGGCTTTTTTAAGATAGTAAGTTATCTCTATAGGGGTTATAGTTTCTTTATATTCCTAGAGGCTAAAGTCCTAAAGTACTTTCTTAATATAGGCCTCTTAGCCTAGTTATAGCGTTCGTTATTAGCGGTTTTAGGTAACTATTATCCCTAGGTAATAGCCATATAGCCTAAGATCTATTATATAGAATTAATAGTTAAGGGTATCTTTAACCCTTTAAATAGCTTCCTTACTAGGGCCCGTAATTAGTAAATTATCTATATATAGGGTAATTAGCGTCCTATCTTTAGGGTTAATAAATACGCTTAAGTTAGCTTCTAATAGGACGACGCCTAATTCGGCGTTTATAAAGCTAGCGAAGGTATTATACTATACTTAGGGGGATTATTTCAGGCTGTATAGAGCCTTATTTAGGCGGTAAACTTTTACTTCCCCTTAAATAAAGCTTTTAGGCTATTCTATAAAGATCTCCTCTTCTATATCCCTATAGAGGAATACTGTTTTAACGTCTATCTACTTTAGGTCCTAATCTATAGCGGCGGTAATTATAAATATAGCCTTATAGCTTATAGGTTTAACTACTAAGGTAAAAGTCTTATTATAATTAAGACCTTTTTATTATTTAAAGCCTTAAATAACCTAGTATACCTTATAGCGTATGATTTCCCCTTTAGGGCTACGCTTTAAGGTATAGACCTATCTACCCCTAAGGACTTTCCAGCTATCTAAGGGCGATATTAGTATTTAGGTATTATTAGTTATAAGGGAGTTAAATTCGTTATTTATAGCGAGCTCCTACTATATTTTATATATATTATTAGCTATTACTTTAGCGTAGGTTTTAGGTTTATAGGGTTCCGCTAAATTCGCCTAAGCTAGTAGAGAGATTACTAAATACCTATAGAGGGGATCCAGCGAGAGGTTCCGTATATTAGGGATATTAAGCTTAGGGTATATTACTAGGACTTAAGTTATCTCTCGCTCTTCTATAGTACCTATTATTATTAGTAATACTAGCTATAATAGGGCTAGAGAGCTTAGTATTAATAGTAAACTTAGGCTTAGAGAAGGAGAATATAATATTTCTCTAGAAGTTAGGGGTAAGGGAGGTAATTCTCCCCCTAAAGGAGGTAATTCTCCTAAGGATTCTTAGTTAGGTAATTATACTAGGGATACGTCTAAGTTAAAGTTAATAAAATTCTAATTCTTATTATACGCCTCCCCTAAAGTAGAGGTCTATTAGCATTTAGCTAGGGGTTCTTTACTCCTATAGAAGTAGGGCCGTTTCTCCTATATATAGATATTAATAGCGCGGATAATAGCGCACTATTTTAGTAACTATAGGCGAAAGATATAGCTATCCCCTTTATATCCTAAGAGGAAATAGGGGTCGCTTTTATCTATAAATTTCTTTTAGAGACGGTTTCGCGCCTATATTTTAGAGCTAAGGGTTCTTAGGTACCTAAGATAAGGCTTACGCTTATAGAAGACCTTATATAGGGTCTTTCTAAGCTTTACGACTAAGCTCTAGATAGTAAGGTAATTAGCTATTTTTATAATTTTAGGCTAAAAAGACTTATTAAGTTTAGAGCCTAATAGTAGAGGGTAGGTACGTCTAATAAGGACCTACCCGAAATATTCGATAATCCTATTTTATTCTAGGTTTCTAGGTACTATAGGCTTACAGATAATCCCTTTAAGGCTAAGGTATTCTTAAAAGGTTCCTTTAATATATTCGCCCCTATTATCTATATATAGGCGTCGGATTAGGCGCCCTACTTACTTATACTTATACTAAAACCGTCGGAATAGATCGCTAAGCTCTGATTTATATTTTATATAGTAGACTTTAGAGTAGTAGGTAAAGTTATCTTTAAAGGTAACTACCTATTTACTATTATTAAAGCTAATAGGCTTAATAGGTCCTATAATATTACTATAAATAAATTCTATTAGGCGTATTCTAAGTTTAATAAAGTCCTTATATAGGGTAGACTAATAGTAGCCTAGAATATAGTATTTATAGGTTAATTTATCTAAGAATTTCTTTAAGAAGTCTACTCTAGTAGTTATATTAGGTAGCTAATCTACGTTTTATTAACCTATATAACCTATACGGGCGTACTAAAGCTAGCGGATAGCGTCTAGAGGTACGCTATATATATTTAATATAAGTTATTACCCCTAGGTAAGTTCTAATATATAGAGGTTAAATTATCGTTTAGCGATTATATTACTAAGCTTAGGGTATAAGATTATATAGCCGTTTTTAGCGAATTTAATATAGATTCTAATATCTATTAGCTAGGAGCCTAAGAGGAGGTTTACCCCTAGCTTAGGTATATAGAGGATATTATATAGCAGTATATTCTTCCCTAAGTATAGGATCTTTACCGTCCTACGCCTAATAGGCTTAAGCTATACCCCGCTAATTCTAGTAATTAGAGTACTAATAGCGGGCTTAAAGGTTACGAAGTTAAAGCGCTAGTAGAATAAGTACTATATATATCCTATATTAATAATAGTTAGGCCTAATAGATTAACTTCTAGCGTCGTTACCGCTATATATCTAATATTAATTATAGGGACCCTATTTATACTAGTACCTTAAATATTAAAGTCGCTATTAGCAGCGAGGGTCCTAAATATTAGCCCTTTAGTAGGGCTATTATTATATTTAAACTTCTATTTCTTAAACCTTTTATCCTTAGACTTAAACTTCTTAGGTTTTATTTCAGGGTAAAGCTGCTAGTACTTTATAATTAGATAAGTATCCTTTCGCTTAAGCTTCTTATAATAAGGGTAGTATTCCTAAGGCTTATTATTCCTAGAGTTATAGTCTTTAGCGGACTTCCTACCTATAAATATTACTAGTCTAGAGTACTTATATTACGCTTAGATTCGTTATTCTTCGTTAGCGGCAGCTAGGGAGACCTTATTAAAGTCGACTTTATTAGCGCTAAATAGGGCGTAGCTTTAAATATAAGCTATTTTAAAGGTATTATAAGCTTTACTAAGTCCTAAAAGATAGAGGTAAATTAGGTATAGTTTTAGTAGGGCTACTTTAGTATTAAGCTCCTTAAGTTTAGTATTAACCTCTTAGAACTTCTAGGTATATTCGGCGATATCCTTAGAGGATTCTAAAGAGGTTAAATAGAGGCGTTATACTAATTTAATATAAATACTAATCCCTTTAGGCTTAAAGTTTAAGGAGACTTTAGTTAGAATCTTATCTACTATAGTAAGATTCTTTATAATTTTTTAGGCGTTAAACCTAAGTTAGTTATAAATTATAGTATAGGCTTTTACTTAGGTTTTAGTAGTAAAAGGCTTTAAGTTATTAAGTATAAGCTAATTATCTATCTCCTCTACCTACTAGGAGTACCTAAAGTTAGACTCTAAGACGGAGATAGAGGTAAGTAGGAAGCTCCTACTACTACTATAAGATTCTTTAGCTGCTATAATACCGCTACTACTATAAGATTCTTCAGCTACTATAATACCGCTACTGCTATAAGACTCTTCAGCTACTATAATATAGGTATTTATATTTTAGAAGAGAGTTATAGGCTTTAGAGGTCTTTAAGTTAGCTAAGTCTTTTAGGGACGAGCGGTAGTAGTAGTTATTTCCTTATACTATTATTTCGCTAGGGGACCTGAGGGAGCCTAAGATAGTATACGTTTAGCTTAAAGGCTAAAGATATTAGAATTACTAGAAGGTTCTAGGGTCGATTTACTAGCTTTAGAATTAGAGTTATAAGGAGATAGTAATTATTCTAGGGGTATATAATTAGTATCGACGTAGTTAAGAGGTAACTTATCAAATTAGATTAGGTCCTAAAGAAGGTACCGGAAGTACTTATATTTAGAGCGGTAGTATACCTAGGTAATAGTATTTATATATTAGATAGGGTTTAGATTAGTAGTAGATAGTATTAAGTTAGAAGATAAAGAAGATAATAGATTTCTAGCTATACTAATAGCGGATATCTTATAGATATCTCCTAAGGATTTCAACCCTAGTATTCTAGCAGCTGGGGTAATACCAGCCTCTAACTTATTAGGAAAGGTAGCGGGGGATACCGGCCTTTAATAATAGCTAAGGATACCGGCCTTTAGGAAGAAATTAAGGGGTTAGGACTTAGCCCCCTTAGTAATTAATAATTAATCGCTTTCTAGCGTCTAAAAAGTCTTATTTTTAATATAAAATTCGATAATTCTACTTATATAGGTTAGTATTCTTACTATAGAAGCTAGATATTATTTTTAGGGGCTTAGCTTCGGAGTTTATAGATACCTACTAAGGCACGCTAGAAGGGATTATTTAGTAGCACTTATTAGCGTGCTTTTCGGTAGTAATAACCCCGGAAAGAATAGAATAGCTAGGAGTTCCTAGCCTCCTCTTTTTAGTCGATTATTATCGCTATAAGTTAATCTCGCAGTACGAAGATTAAAGAGTTATTACCTAAGACTAAGTATTAGAGGTTTAGTATACGTATACGCAGCTTATATTAGAGAGGAGTTAGTAACTGTTTCTAGAGGAGTATAATTCTAAAAAAAGAGCTATTCTTATAATACCTAGCGACCTAGGCTTATAACCTATTAAAATATAATAGGTGGAATACTTAATTATCTAGCTAAGTGCGACTATACGAGATATATATAAGGGTTAGGGCTAAGCCTTAGTTATTAATAACTAAGCCTTAGGATATCGAATACCCGAATTTCAATAATCTATACCCCTACTTAGAAGATAGTTATAGATAGCTTAACTAAGACCCTACTAAAGGACCGTTTTATTCCCTTTTAAAATACTATTAGCTTAGAGAGTCTGCTATAAGTTCTAATCTAAGGGAGCCCTTAGTATTACCAGCGCCTTCTATCTAGTTAGAAATATTATATTTTAGGGTTACTAAGCCCTATTTAGGTACTCCTATACTAAGGCTTTAGGGGATCTGTACGCCCTTAGCTACTCCTACGTCTAATTATAGATCCCGTAGAGCCGTAACTCCGTAAGCTCCGTAATATATAAGAATTACTACTATTATTTAATAATACTATACCCTATTATCAATCCCTTCTATAGGGTGCTCCGCCCTATACCTAAGGCCCTCTATCGCTAATATAGGGCTACTAAACCCTATATCGTAACCCTTATTACCTATAACACAGCGCGGCTAGTCTAACTACTATAAGCCTAGAATTAACTACGTTAGCAAATCCAAACCCCGCCCCGCCGGCCCTAGGCCTTAGGCGTTTACCCTAGGGGCCTTAGGAGCCGTAAGTATTCTATTTTAGCCCTAAGTATCCCGACTTAGCCCCGACTTAGCCCTAGGCTAGCCCCGGGGCCTTAGGGCTAGGCCTACTATACCTAAAGCTCTAATCGCGTATACTACTCCAAGGGCTAGCCCCTAAAACAGCCCCTAAAACAGCCCTATATTAGGTCTAAAATTTTAATATTCGCGATTAACGGGTATACTTAGTAGGGGTGCTCTAGGGGCACCCCTAACGCCACTAAATTTTGATACCTAGAATCGCGCGATTCGGCCGATTTCTATATAGGGGCGTATCTGGCAGCGGCCTGGTATACTATATAGGGTAGTAGATAGAGTCGATAGGGTAGATATAGTAGGGTGCCCTATAGATTACGCCTAGACCCTATAGGATCGCGTATAGGCCCTAAAGGATAGCCCTAGGTCGGGCCGTAGGCGCTATATTAGGGGCTGTTAGGGGCCGTTAGGGGCGGCTACTAGTAGCTTACGCTTAGAGCACGGGGCCCCCTAGGAACCTATAGTACCCGCCTAGGGCTACCTAAGGCTAGCCGTCTAGCTATTCTACTATAGGAGCCCCGATAGCCCCGGGCTAGCCCCGGGCTATATTAAAAGAGGGTTTGGATTTGCCGACGT
Organism: Stereocaulon alpinum; assembly: GCA_018257865.1. NCBI lineage: Eukaryota > Fungi > Ascomycota > Lecanoromycetes > Lecanorales > Stereocaulaceae > Stereocaulon > Stereocaulon alpinum. The sequence continues at coordinate 19,183 of JAEUBA010000175.1, read as the reverse complement.
ACTGCTTAGTATAAGGGCACTCCGCAGCGCCTATAATACTAACTCTAATATAGCGTAACCGCCCTAGAAGCTCGCTAGGACTTATAGCCGCTACCGCAGCCGCCTTATAGAACTTTCTAACCGTCCCTCGTCGGCAAATCCAAACCCTCTTTTAATATAGCCCGGGGCTAGCCCGGGGCTATCGGGGCTCCTATAGCAGAATAGCTAGACGGCTAGCCCTAGGTAGCCCTAGGCGGGTACTATAGGTTCCTAGGGGGCCCTATACTTTAAGCGTAAGCTACTAGTAGCCGCCCCTAACGGCCCCTAATAGCCCTTAATATAGCGCCTACGGCCTAACCTAGGGCTATCCTTTAGGGCCTATACGCGATCCTATAGGGCTTAGGCGTAATCTATAGGGTACCCTATCTACCTTATTAACTCTATCTACTACCCTATATAGTATACTAGGCCGCTACTAGATATACCCCTATATAGAAATTAGCTAAATCGCGCGATACTAAGTATTAAAATTTAATAGCGTTAGGGGTACCCCTAGAGTACCCCTACTAAGTATACCCGTTAATCGCGAATATTAAAATTTTAGACCTAATATAAGGCTATTCTAGGGGCTGTTTTAGGGGCTAGCCCTTAGAGTAGTATACGCGATTAGAGCTCTAAGTATAGTAGGCCTAGCCTAGGGCTAAGTCGGGGCTAAGTCGGGATACTTAGGGCTAAAATAGAATACTTAGGGCAAACGCCTAAGGCCTAGGGCCGGCGGGGCGGGGTTTGGATTTACCGACGCTATCTATCCTACGGCCTTTTATTAGCTGAAAATTGGCCTATACAGCTTCTATAGGAAATAAAATATTCAAATAACTGTTAAAGTACGAAAAACGGAATTATTGATAGGCTGCTACTAATTTTAACCTATATATACCTTACTAGCGTATACTTCTAAGGGGTTAGCCGCCCGAATTACGGCGTATAGACGATCTAATTAGTCTATACCCTAAAGTAACTAGCTGCTAGACCTAGAGACGTCTTAATTAATCGCTTATTACGAGGAGGGGAGTGCTATTAGGCAGATCTTACTTACTTACGCGAAGGGGAGTATTAAAAGTAGCCTACGTACTAAGGATAACTAAGCCTTAGTATACTAACTAAGTCTTAGTATAATAACTAAAGTCTTAGTATCTTAGTATACTAAGTTAGTACTACTATATATAGATCGCGCGTGTAGTACTTAGACACCTAATCAAGTAAGTATTCTACCCTATATTTTAATAACAGGTATTACTAATATTGCTAGATATTGTAGGATATTACAGGTACTGCTGATGTTACTAGATATTACAGGTGTTACTAATATTACTAGATATTATAGGTATTGCTAATATTACTAGATATTATAGGTGTTGCTAATATTACTAGATATTGCAGGATATTATAGGTGTTACTAATATTACTAGATATTGTAGGTATTACTAATATTACTGGATATTATAGGTGTTACTGATATTACTAGATATTATAGGATATTATAGGTATTGCTGATATTACTAGATACTATAATATCCACCTATAAAATTCCAATACTATAATTAAATAGTTGACTACTAGTTAGATAATAGTCTTTATTTGGTTAGTATTCGGTTTATATTTGGTTATAACAACGTTAGAATATCTCTTCCTAAAACTAATAACCGTTGCAGTTAGTAAACGGTTGTAGTTAGTAGACGGTTAGTAGACGGTTAGTAGACGGTTAGTAAACAGTTAATTAATAATTAAGAAACTATCTAGGTATTACTAATCTTACTAGTGCTACTAGATATTACTAATATTACTAGATATTACTAATATTACTAGTATTGCAGGTGCTGCTAATATTACTAAATATTATAGGTGTTACTAGTGCTGCTAGATATTATAGGTGTTACTAATATTGCTGGATATTATAGGATATTATAGGTGTTACTAATATTGCTAGATATTATAGGATATTATAGGTGTTATAGGATATTGCTAGATATTATAGGATATTATAGGTATTACTAATATTATAGGATATTATAGGATATTATAGGTTTTACTAATATTACTAGATATTATAGGTATTGCAGGTGTTGTAGGATATTACTAGATATTATAGGATATTACAGGTGTTACTAATGTTGCTAGATATTATAGGTGTTGTAGGTATTGTAGGATATTGCTAGATATTACAGGTGTTATAGGTATTACTGGATATTACAGGTGTTACTGATGTTATAGGATATTATAGGATATTGCAGGTGTTGCTGATATTGCTGGATATTATAGGTATTATAGGTGTTATAGGATATTGTAGGATATTACAGGTGCTACTAATATTACTGGAGTTACTGGAGTTACTAGAGTTACTAGAGTTACTAGAGTTACTGGAGTTGCTAGAGTTACTAGATATTACTTTATAGTTAGGGTTATAGTTAGGGTTATAGTTAGGGTTATATAACTATTATCTAATAGTTATAAAATTATTAATAGTTCTTATAGTTTTAGAACGGTTATATTCTAGTATTAATAGCGTTTTAGAACTAGTATATACTTAAATCGGTTAAATAACTATATTAAACTTATATTATAACGAGATTAATTCTTAGTAAAGAGCCTATATAGTATATTTTAGAAAAGGACGGCCCCTATTTAAGTAGCTAGGCGAGCCTTTAGTATAAGTAGCGCCGTATAACTATAATTATAAGCTAAAGGGTTAGCTCCCCCCTAAAGTAAAATATATAAGGATAGAAGTAAGTCTATCTAATACGACTAGCGGGATATATACTATCTAATTCTTTATATAAGTATAGGCCTCCTAAGCGGTATATATAGCTTCCCCCCTTTCTCGTATCCTTAACTAGTAAACTACCGAATAGCTAAATCTAGTACTACTATAGATACTAATAAATACTACTAATTAGCGCTAATAACTTAAACCCTTATAGGATAGCTATACCCCCCCTCCTCCCCCCCCCCGTATTAATATAGTAAAGGTTAAAGAAAGTTATAAGGCGCGTAGCGCTATAATAAAGTTAAAGGATATAGAAGAATATAGTAGGGTCCTTAGGAGCTAAGTATAGTATAAAGGGCGTATATTATAGCTAGTATTAGAAATAATATTATAGAGCGCTTAGTATAATATTAAAGAATATAGTTAAAAGTTACCGGTATTAAGGAGGCCTAGGATAAGATCTCTAAACTAAAAGTAATTATATTATTAAGGATAAGCAGGAGTTTTTATCTAGGCACTATACTATAGTTTCTCTTACGGCTAGGAAGGGTATACTACGTATACTATCTACTAGTTTTATAAATAATATAACAGAACACCCTTATTAATATATATAAATACTAGTATAGGCGTATCAATTAATTAATTAATCAACCCCCTAGTTATTAGGATCTATCCTCTTATTTATATAGAAATATATCCTAGCCTCTAGGTCTCCTCTATAGGCTAGGTAGAATCTACTTATACTTATATTATATAAGGTTCTATTTATTAGGTTATATATTAACTCCTAGATCGCTAATACGTCTATATCTTTTATATTTTTATTTTTAAGAAGTAGTACTATTACTATATCCTTCTTCCTCTATATATTATACTATAGTATTTTTAGGTAGGGTATATCCCTTATTAGGTAAGGGCTATTTAGATATTCTCCTATATTTAGGTAGTCTTAGTAGTCTTTACTATTCCTAAAGTCTACCTAAGGGTATTTATTAGACTAATCCTCTTTATAAATAGGGGCTATTACCCTTACTCTGCCTTAGAGAGGGTTATTAGTTATCCCCTTTTTACTACCTCCCTAATTCCTTTCTAAAGCTTATCTATTATATCCTTTAAGGCCTTCCTCTTCCCTTTAGAGATTACTTTATACTACTCTTTTAGGCTAGTCCTTTTTAGTATCGCTAGTATAGGCCCTACTAAGTATTACTTTAAGGTCTCTTTAAAGTATTTTAGCTTATACTTAATTCTCTACCTAGCCTTAGTATTCTCCTTTTATTAGATTAAGTAGGTTTTACTCTATACTAAGTACTCCCCTTTATATACTATATACTTAGGCTTACTACTAACTCTTTCTATATAATTATTAGTACTATAGTTTTAGGCGTATATCCTATAGTAGGTAGGGTATTTATACGCCTTAGTAATATATCTATATTTATAGTAGTTAAAGTACTACTTAGGGGTAGCCTCTCTCTCTTAGTAATTATAGAAGAGGAGGCTATTCTTTACTATTATTCCCTCTATAATAAGTTAGTTCGCTACTTTTAGGCTTAGAACTTTAATTATTATTATAGAGAACCTCTTCTCCCTCCTAAGTATATCTAGCTTTAATATAAATATAGGCTACTTAGCCTTTATTATCTCTAACTCTAAGTAGAGCTTTCTATTATCTTTCTTTAAGGTTTTAAAGATCCCCTATTAATCCTTTATATCTATTATCTTTTCTACTCTATAGACTACTATTATTACTATCTTTTAAAGTACCCTTACTAACCTATAGAGTCTCTTTACCTACCTATTATTCTTCTCTAATTCTTCCCTAGCCTTTATTAAGGCTATCTAGAGAATAATATCCCCCCCTATAATCCTCCTTACTATAATAATCTCCTTAGTTACCCTTCCTACTCTTTTAAATATCTATACTAGTTAGGGGAGAGTTATTATAGCTATCTATATCTTTTCGCTATTATTATTAATCCTAACTATTATCTACTTCGCTTTCTTAATATCTTCTGCCTTAGGTATAGCTAAGTAGATAGTATTCTAGCCCCCTTAAGCTATATAAGCTATATCCGCCTAGCTATTATTTACCCTTCTAGTTAGGTAGTCTTTATATATTAATTAGCTATAGTATTCCTTTATAGTATATCTCTTAGCTATATTCTCCTATATATACTCTATAATCCTCTCTACTATATTTTAGAAGAAGCTTTATATAGTCTTATTTATATTCGCCTATAATATCCCCTAGACCTTCTTTATAAACTCTAGTAGTATCTACTCTATAGCCTTTATATACTATACTCTTTTATTAGTTCTTTCTCTACCTTAAGGGCCTTATAGTCCTTTAATAAGCTTCTACTACTATTACTATCGCTTTATTATTATATTAGGACGTATACCCTATCTACCTTCGCTACTAATAACCCCCTTCTCTCCTCCCCCTCTATCTTATATTATTTTACTAGGTTTATAACTTAGTATAATCGCTCGTCTAGCCTAGTAGGCCTACTTACCCGTCGTACTCGTCGTCGTCGCTATCTTATTAATCGTTTATAAATTATACTTCTTAATCTAATATAATAGAGTTAGGTATTCCCTAGTAATAGGTCTAGTAAGTTAGAAATAACTTAGCTATTCCCTTAGCTATAATAGTCTTATTAATTAATTGATTTATACGCCTATTCTAGTATCTATATATACTAATAAGGGTATTCTTTTATATAATTAGAAAATCTAGGGGGCTATAAGCCCTCTAGACGCGAAAGAAACCTTTTTAGGGTCGCCCCTTCTAGCTAAAAACTCTCGCTTATTAGCTTACCTATTACTCTACTCTATCTATCTAACCTTACTACTAGGCTTTATAATACTAGTAACTATAGTCTCCTTTACCTTACTAAGCCCTATAATACTCCGGTAGCTCTACTACCTTTAGCTTTACCTTACACTTAGGCTTCTTTATCTTTAGGGTTTTTATTATTAGTTCTACTCTAATAGGGAGTCTAGACTAGGAAAGCTATTCCCTAGTAAATTAGTATTATATTAGGAATCCTAATTAGACTAGTTATCTTATTACTACCCTTATACTATTAACTTTAGCTAGTATAGTCCTAATATTATAAGTCCCTACCTCTTTAATAAGTTCTCTTTAAGTATCGCTAAGCTTTAGGTAGTATAGGAGAATATACTTTATATCCTAATTTCTCTAACTATAGCTATAGCGAGCGCTAAGAATCCCTAGTACTTTTACTTTATATAAGAAGTAGTTAAACCTATTCTTACTACTTTAGAGTTAGACTACTACTAAGCTTTCTACCTTCCTTAATTTTAGGTAGTAGTTATACCTATCTCTAAATAACGTCTCCCTTTAAACGGGTATATAAGAGTATTTAGGGATAGCCTTTTTATATACCTCCTACTACTTAGTCTACTTCGCTATCGCCTAACTCCTTATCTTTTTAGCTAGGATACCTACGTCTTAGTACTCCTTAATATCTATTTCTAGGTTATACTAATACGCTTTCCGCTTTATCGTCGTTAACGCTTAGTCCTAATCCTTCGCTTTAAGCTCCTAGAGGGCCTATACCTCCTTGTAACGGGGTGGTTTAACTCCTGCGGGTAAATCACATAGTGTATTAAGCACTAGAAGGTAATAGAGATTAATAGTCGTTAAAGTATCTTTAGCTAAGACTCCTCTCTATTATATAAGTTAAATATAAGGAGATAAGAAAATATTCTACTAAAGGAAAACCCTTCCTTATATATTTATTCTTTCTATACTAAGCTATATAACTAATATCCTAGATATCTCCTATATCCTTTATATCCTAATAGGATATCTGGGATATCCCTAATATCCTATATATCCTAAGACCCTATACTTTATAGTACTCTTCTCTCGTATACTACTAATCCTAGCTTAGTTATATCTTACTAATACCTATAATACGATCCCCTTATTAAGGTTTCTTCGTCCTAAAGAATTTTATTAACCTTAATACTATCCCTAAATACTAAGACTTAGGAAACTGTCTTCTAAAGAGCGTAAGGCGAAGCTTATTTAGGGTTTTAGGATAGTAGAACTTTCTAAGTAGTAGTACTACCGCTATTATAATTAGTTATTACTATATTAAGTAGGAGAATACTCTAATAGGTATCTAGAGTATATTAAATCCTATATAGACTATAATTTAGTACCTTTAAATTATCCGAAGCTATAACAGCTTTAGGAGAAATAAGAGTAATTAGAAAGGGAGTAATAGGAGGCCCTTACTAAGCTTAATAAGACTTTTATAAAGCTTAAATTAATTAAAGCTTAGAGGGATAAGATAGTAAAGTAAGAGTTAGAGAATATTATAGTATAAGAGGAAGAAGAATAAGCTAAAGCTTCTTTTAAGTCCCCTAGCGACCCCCTATTATTTAATATTAGTAAGTTCGATTTCTCTAGGTAGGATCCCCTAACTACGGGTTTTAATTTTAGAACTACTTTAGCTTCTTAAGGTAGTTAAGCGCTAATAGTAATTCCTACGTATTTTCTAACTAGTTATAGTCTAACTACTTTATTAGATACCTCTTTCTTCCCTTAATTACCTAATAATCTAGAATTTCCTTAATATTATACTCCTTATTACCTTAATCTAAGAGTAACGGTATAGTCCTTAGTAGTATTTTAGGGTCTACTTTCTTAAGTAATAATATATAGAATACTAGGTACTTCCTTATTAGTTATAGGAGGTCTAGTATATAGTTTATATCCCCTTTATATTCTTTTATATAGAACGGTCCTAGCTTTATATAATTAAGCTTATTACTAGGCCTATTAGTTTTAAAATTTCTACGAAGAAGATATACCTTATCCCCTTTAGAAATATTCGATCCCTTCGAACGTTTTTAATTATAATATATTATTAAGTAGTTACTTAGGAACTATAAGTCCTTCTATAGTTCTTAATAGATTCTTACTATTTCTTTAGTAAAGATAGTTACCTTTTATACCTTTAGTTTAATTCCCTTTAGTAATAGGGTTATACGTAGTTCGAACTTATAATTAGCTCGAAATAGTATTATACCTATTAGGTTAGATATTAATCCGTTATATACTAGCTGCGCTACTAGTAGGTAGGATACCTAATTATCTTATCTATAGTTAATATAGTACCGAAGATATTATTCTAGTATTTAGTTAGTTCTCTCTATTTAACTATCTATCTATAGGTAAAATACTATACTTATCTTTATTTTAATTCCTATTATATCTATTAATAATCTCTAAAACTTAGAGGTAAAAAGCTTATCTCTATCTAAGATAATCTCTTTAGGAAGCCTATAGTTAGCTACTACTATTTATAAGAACATATACGCTAGATCCTTAGCGTTCGATACTTCCTTATATAATACGAAATACGCTATCTTAGTTAACTAGTCGTTAATTACTAAGATCGTATTATAGTATATACCTATTAGTTATTCCTTTAACTTTAGGAGTTTAATAACGAAATCCTATATAATACTTTTTTATAGACTATCTAAGATTACTAGCGATTTTAACTCTCTATAAGGCTTATATTAGGAGTACTTCGTTCTAATATATATATTATATTTATTAATATAATCCTTAATATACTTTCGTATTTAGGGAAAGTAGAAGTTATAAGATATCTTCTTAAGTATCTTCTTAATCCCCTAATATCTACTAAAGCTCTCTATTTTATAATAAATCCTAAAAATTTCTCCTTAAGTACCTATAGGGATATAGATTTATTCTTAAAAGGTTAGTAGTCTTAAATCTATTTTTTCGAATAAGTTATAGCTATTAATATCTTTATAAATCTTAGATATAACTTTATTCTTTAATAAGTCTTTTAGTATCCTCTTAGTTAAATCTTTACTATTAATAGTTATTATTACCGCTATATATAGTCCAGCTATATTAGGTTATAATAATCTATCCTTATAACGCGTTAGTACTATTCTAAAACTTTACTAAATATTTAATATATAGTTAGCTCTTCTATTAAGTACGTCTATAGTATTATTCTCGCTACCCTTAATATATTCTATTCTAAAATTAAATATTAATAACTCTTTATACTACTAAGCTAGACGTCTATTAAGCTCCTTAGTTAATAAGAAGAATATTAAGTTCTTATAGTCTATTAAGACCTAAACCTAGTATCCAGTTCCTTCTAGATAAACCTTCTAAATATGAAATACGTCTATAATAGTAAGTAATTCCTTATTATATATTAAATATCTAGTTTTAGTATCTAGTAACTTCCTACTATAGAAGGCTATAGGGTACTAATAATAAGCTATACCTATTTTCCCTATTTTTCCCGTATTAGGGCTATTATTTATTAATAGTTAGCTAATTACTACTCTAATTACTCCGTCGGAGGTATTAGTATAGAGGCGAATAGGCGACTCTAAGTTAAACTAATATAATATTAGACTAGAAGTAAACTACTTCTAAAGGGTCCTAAAGGATACCTCTACTTCCTTTAACTATATAAATAGTACACGGGTTAAGCTAGTAAGAGGTATAGTAATTTTTAAATATCTATAGATAAACTTTTAATAGAAATTTATAAAACTAAGAAATAATTATACTTCCTTTTTATTTATAGGTATAGGCTATTTAATTATACTTTTTACCTTTTCTAAGTTTATCTCTAAACCTTAGTTAGAGATAATAAACCTTAGAAACTTAACTCTTTTCTAGTAAAATTTATATTTTAATAACTTTAAGTATAGCCCTACTTACTTAAGTTTTCTTAATACCTTCTATACTTACTTAATATATTCCTTATATATATCTAAGTATATAAGTATATTATTAATATATACTAAGATAAAATCGTCTAAATATTCCTTTAGGATATTATTAATAAATACCTAAAATATTATAGGTATATTTATTAACCTAAATAGTATTATAAGGTATTTATAGAGACCTTATCTTATATAGAAAGCTATTTTCTACTCGTCGCCTTTCTTTATATATATTTAGTTAAATACTCTTAGAATATTAAATTTAGTAAACTATTTCTTACCTTAAAGCTTATCTTAGAGTTCTCTTATTAATAGTAAGGGATAACTATTCTTTATAGTTATATTATTAAGTACTCTATAATCTATATATAGATATAATTCTCTACTTAGTTTAGATATAAATAAGATAGGATATCCTATAGGTAATTAAGATTTTTAAATAAACCCCTTCCGTTTATTTTCTTTAATATACTTTATAAGAGTAATAGCCTTATCTTATAATAGTAGGTATATTAGCTTCTTTATAGATTCTTTACCTAAGATTAGTTTAATCTTATAGTCCTATAGTTAGTACTTAGGAAAGGCTTTATTAATACTCTCTTCTTAGAATAAAGTTCTAAATTCTACGTATTTATTTAGGATTTTTATAATAGTAGTCTTACTTATAAGTCTAATTTAACTCTATAGTACTATAATATTTTCTAACTTAAAATTATCCTTTATCTCCTCTTATATTTAAGCTACTACTAAGAGAGATTTATATTTTTAGATTAGTAGAACTCTATTTAGTATACTATTTATAAATATTATATTCTAAGAATCTTACCTTATTAATAGGTTAGCTTTCTTTAGCTATAGGATTCCTAGGGTAATATTATTAACCCTTTCTAATACTAAATTAAAGGTATACTCTTTATATCTTCGTCCTATCCTTAGGTTAAGTATTTTAGTACTTCTATTAATAGTCCCTATTATTAATCTATTAAAGTTTATTAACGCGTATAGCTCGCGTTTTTATATAGGTAAATTATATTTCCTTATAAAACTTAGTTTAATTAAATCCTTACTTAATCTATTATTAATAATAACCCTTACTAGAATACTATTAACCTTTACCTAAAACTAAAACCTAATATTATTATATAATTCGGCTAAGATAACCTATTTAACCTTTATAGTAATTCCGCTACTTAGTCTATTTATTATAGAACCTACTAATTTTTTATAAACTTATACCCTAAGTCTCTAGTAATTAGGTCCTCCTTAATAAACTTATTAAGTAGGATCTTTTCCTAATACTTTAGGAGGTTCCTAACTATTCTATCTAAATAATAGATTAATAACTATAAATCCTACGGAATAAGTTATTAGTCTAGTAGTAATACGCTTCCGTCCTATAGGAACTTAGATTCTTTAGGGAGCTTTTAGTAGACTAGACTATCTAAATTTAAATACTTATCCCCTTATAATATCTCTTAGATCTTTTAAGCTACTAGAGATTTAAACTCTATAAGTCCCTTAGTCTTATCTTAGGCGAAGCTTATTAATAAACTCTTAAAAAGACTTATAAACTTAGTAACTAATAATAGGCGCTAGCTATTTTCTACTAGTTTCTTAGCCTATTTATCGCTTAGTAAGGCTATTAATACCTATATTAGTTTATCTATAGTAACTTTTCGTATATATACCTTAGCCTTATCTAGTTTATTATATAGATTAGTTACTTACTATTCTATATACTTTAGTCGCTATTAATAGGATTCTAGTAGTTCTTCTTAAGTCCTTTAGGTATCTAGCCTTAAAGCCTTAATTCTATTAAAGGTTTTATTATCTAATAAGGCTTCTCCCTTTATAAGCTCTCCTAACTCGCTTCTAGAGGATAGTTCCTAGTAGGGATTATTAACTTAATCCTCGCTAAAGTATTCTTTACTATTTACTATAGATACTTAGTATCTTAGCTTCTAAGGGTATTATCCTAATTCGTCCTTTTTACTAAGGTATATTTAGTATAAATTATTATAGTAAGCTGTTTAACTTAGGTAGTTATACTCCTTATTAGTTAACTATACTAGTTATTCCGGCTACTTCTATTTATTATAGTTAAGGTTTATATCCCCTACTATAGCTACCTATTCTTATTAAGGGTACTTATTCTAATAATATCCTCTCTTATAGTATTTATAGTATTTTATATTAGATAGGTCCTTCTTCTACTTCTTTCCCTTATAAGGTTTTCTAAAGAATTTCGTTTTTATAGCTAAAATATTTTCCTTTCTCCTAAACTTAGTAACTAGGGCTAAAGACTTCTATTCTATCTTCCTTTTATATATCCTATTATTAATAGAGTAGACCTTAAATACTAACTATATAAAGTTTCTAATATTATTAGAATAGGCGAGTTTATCCTTAACCTTATCCTTTAGTCTTTTTTAATATACGGCGGCTTAAGTATCTTCTAACTAATTAAGTTAATAGGTAATTCCTTAGAAGTACGCTATATACTCTATTATAGGTCCCTTCTACTAAAGATTTATAAGCTTATATTCTAGCCTTCTTTCCTTAATACTATCCCTAAAATAGAACCTTAATAGGTTCCTAATATATATTTTATTAAAGATAATCTTTAAGGACTTATCCTCTATTATATTAGGATCTTAAATTAAAAGATATTCTTTAAGCTAGGGTTAAAGTACTACTACTATATTATTTTTAAGGTATAATAAGTAAAATACGTTCCTAGCCTTTATAGTAGAAAAGCTTAGTATATTAAAGGCTATATATAGGTTAATCTATTAAAGAAATATATTTAATCCTCCCTTTCTACTAAAGAACTTAGTAGGGATAGGTAACTTTATCCCTCTATTACTAATAGTAATCCCTTTCTTAGGAATAGGAGCTAAGTCCTTTCCCTTAAATCTACTTATTACTTTAGGTATAACGCGCCGTCTCTCCCCTAAGGTAGAACTAGAAGTACTTATACTATATAGTCTAAAGTATAGTATTTAAAGTATAATAAGGTAGTTTAACTCCTACGGGTAAATTATATAGTATATTAAGTACTAGAAGGTAATAGAGATTAATAGTTATTAAAGTATCTTTAGCTAAGACTCCTCTCTATTATATAAGTTAAATATAAGAAGATAAGAAAATATTCTACTAAAGGAAAACCCTTCTTTATATATTTATTCTTTCTATACTAAGCTATATAACTAATATCCTAGATATCTCCTATATCCTTTATATCCTAATAGGATATCTGGGATATCCCTAATATCCTATATATCCTAGGACCTTATACTTTGTAGTACTCTTCTCTCGCGCACCGCTAATCCTAGCTTAGTCATGTCTTACCGATACCCGTAACACTCCTTCTCTAGCGACGGGGTAGGGCGTATTAGGCGCGCCCTCCCTCTTTTTCCCTATAATAGTCTTATAGTAGGGTAATAAGAGAGACTTCTTTAATAGTCGATCTATTACTATAAAGGCGAAATTATAACTAGTTTCGTCTAAAGGGAGTTTAGTAAAATCTATTATTAGGTACTAGTAGGGGCGTACTAGGATCTTTAGAGGCTTTAGAAAGCTTAGAGTCTTATCTCTATAAGCCTTTATTTAAGTATAGCTATAGTTAGTAATATACTACGCTATATTATTTCCGATATTCTTCTAGTAGTACTACTTAGATAGGATTATTTTAACTTTACTAATCCCTACGTACGCGATAGCTAGCTGGGCGTAGATATAGTAGATTAGAGATATCCGTAGCTCCGGTAGCTCTATTAATACTTTAAGCCTACCTTAGAAGTATAGCTTACTACGGTCTAGCTTATAGTTAAGGTAGTTATTATAGGCTTACTTATATAAGGGTTCTAGTATTAGCGAGTTCTTATTAGCGTTAATTACTTAGTTAATAATATTATAGCCCTTAATATCGTATACGGCTAATAAGGCGGGGTTAGGTACTTCGCCTTCTAAGTATTCCTCTAGCTCTTTAGGATTCGTTAGCGTAGCTATAAGTAATAGCTTAACCTTTTCTATAATTTAGACTAGATTATAGTCCGGATAGGCGGTAAGGGAAGAGATAGTAACTTCTTCTAGTATCTAAGGGTTAACCTTCTTATTTAGGAGGAGTTATTAGCTACGGATTATATATTTATAAGCTTTTAAAGGCGTAATATCCTACTCTCTATAAGATAGTATATCCGCTACCGTATTCGTAATACCCGTACTATATATAATTATAAAGTAGAAGTTAGTAAAGAACTTAGCCTAGCGAGCTTAGTAAGCTATAAGGTCCTTAGTAGTTATAAAGTATTCTAAGGCCTTATAATTAGTATATATATAAACCGACTTCTATACCTTAAGGAGCTCCGGCTTATACTACTAGAAGGAGTAGAAAATCGCGAGTAGTTTCTTATTATAGATTAGGTAATTTAGCTCTATATCGCCTATTATCTTAAAGAAGTATCCTACTAAGTAGAAGAGGCTATTCTTATACTTCTATAATAAGATACTAGCGACTACTCCGTCTAAGGAATCCGTCTTAAGGCGGGTTTCCTTATAGGGATTATAATACTTAAGGATAGGGGTAGAGAGGAGGGCTTAGCGGAGGGAGTCCTATATATAGCGATAGATATTATTAAAGTAGAAGGGTATATCCTTAATTATTAAGCGGATAAGTAGAGCTATAATCCTACTATACCCTTAAATAAACCTTCTATAGAAGTTATAGAAGCCTAGGTAACTCTAAATACCTTATATATTACTTATATACTACTAAGTCTTAATAATAGCGACCTTCTTTAAATTTACCTTAATACTATTAACTCTAATAATAAAGCTGAGAAACTTAGTTTTCTTAATATTAAACTCGCTCTTTTTAATATCTACTTATAGGTTATTAGCCTATAGGATCTTTATAACCTTCTTTATATAAATCTTATATTCCTTAGGAGTCTTAGAGTAGATAAGGATATTATTTATATAGGCTAAGTAGAAGTCGTTAAGATACTTAATTAGGATATTATTAATAAAGCGCTAGAAGGTAGCTAAGGCGTTAGTTAATCTAAATAGTATTACCTTATACTAAAAGGTATTATATTAACTATAGAAGCTAATAAGGTCCTCTAAGTCTTAGTAGATCCTTACCTAATAGAACGCCTATTAGATATTAATCTTTATAAAGATCTTAACCTTATAGATTTAAGCTATTATCTTATTTATTAGGGGGAGTAGGTATAGATCCTTCTTAGTTAGGTCGTTAAGCTTCCGGAAATTAATATAAAAGTATAAACTACTATCTTCCTTTCTAGCGAAGAGTATTAGAGCTATATATAATATATTCGATAGCTTAATAAATCCCTTATAGAGGTAGTCTATAATATAGTATTTAGCCTTAAAGAGTTACTTATTAGTTATCTTTTATAGCGGCTTAAAGGTTAAGGTATTTAGACTAGTAAGCTTAATTTTATAGTTTATACCTAGTCTTCTATTAAGTAATATATTAGAGTCTCTTTATAAAAAGAGGGGGCCGAACTCTTAGTATTATAGTAGAAGCTTAGCCTTTACTAAGTCCTTATTAGCCTAGTATTTAATCTTAAGTACTTCCTAAGGGGAGAGACTTATATCTACTATAGTAAGCTTAAGAAAAAGACGCTCCTAGTATTAGTCTACTCTACGGTTAATTTCGCCTTTAAAATCCCGTATAGAGGCGATAAAAGTATTAGAATTAGAAAGTCTCCTAAACTTCTTACTAAGGTAGAAATAAGATATTATAATAGTAGAAATTAGGGTAATATCTATCTTATAAAGGCTATAGCTAGGGCGTTAAGCCTTAGCTAGTAAGGTCTTTAAATTTAATATAACTAGTATATCTAACCCTTAGAGGGTATCCTCTATCTTAATAAGGCGTTTTTCTAAGTCTTATATAAAATTTAATAGCCTACCGCTATATAAATTAGGTAATTTTAAGTAAGTAGGAGAAACTAAAGCTAACCGTAGAAAGAGTAGTATACTTTAGGATAAGGTATTAATCTAGTAGTCTATTAAAAATTTAGGGTTAATAGAGGCGAGCTTAGCTTAGCTATAGTAATACTTATCTACCTTAAAAAGAGTATCCTAATACTTAGTATTTTATTAGTACTCTAAGGAAATTAGTTTCTTAAGCGAAGTTATAGGGAGGAGTACCCTCTTATTAAAGTACTACTAAATAGTTATATTAGTAGGCTATTTAAGGCTATTCTTCCCTTTTATATAAACTTACTTAATATTATAGTACTTTAAGAATTTCTAACTAATAAGAATATTAGTCTAACCTAAGTTAGTAACTAAAAATAGAAAATTAATATAATAATAGTTAATTATTATTATAAGAAGTAAAGTAATTATAATTAGGGAGCCGCTTTAGCTATTATATCTAATTAGGATAATTAGCTTAGAAAGCTTAATAAAGCGAATTCTAAAGGACTTAGAAAAGGTAAAGGTAAGGGAGGTTTTAATTATACTAAAAATATTAGCTCTACTATTAATAATAAAAAGGTTTTAATAAAATATCTATTATATCTTAGCTCTATATTAACTAAGAACTAACGGCCTCTAATAAGGGCCTAAAAGTTAAATTATAAGTCCTTCTATAGATTAGGGCTCCTACTATAGCTAAAGACTTTACTATAGCCTAAGAGTTTTCTAATAGCTTATTAGTCTTTATTTCCTCTCTAACTATAATCTTAGAGATCTTCTTTTCTAACGCCTATTAGCTACGCTTCTAGGGGTAGTTATTCGCTTAGTAGCTAATTTTACCGTAGTTATTATATAGCGAGTTAGCAGGTATCTTAAGGGAAGCTAATACTACTAGTATAGGGGATAGTAGATAAGGAAGGGTAGTTATACCTCTAAAGGTAACTTAGTAATTTATATAAGGGATTAGAGGGGGGAAGGGGACTTACTAGCTCCTTATCTTAAAAATACTATAAGGGTTAATATTTATTCCTATCTAAGGCCTACTAGCTATCTCCTTAGACCTAATATTTTATATTTCTTAATCTAAGATAGTAAGATACTCGTCTAAGGTACTATAATCCTTATTTATCTTATACTTTTTTATATAGATACTTCTCTTTAAGGTAGGAGAAATTTTCTTATATAGATTCTTAAACTAACGCTTAGTACTAATCTTTTTAGTAGTCGCTAAGTAGGTAAACTTAACCTAAAAATTATTATAGTTTATAGAACCTATCTTAAGCTTATAGTATATATAATAAGTAGACTAAATATAGTTATAGTTAAAGAAACGCTAATCTAATACCCTTAAAATATTAGTAGTATTATATATAGGAGACGCGTAAGTTAGGTTTATATATTAAAGGATTAGGGTTTTCGCCTCTCTTATAGTATACTTATAGTATATAGAGACTTACTTAGCTCTATCCTAAAAGTTTATAAGGTATTCCTCTATAAAGATTTTTATATCTATTTTCTACGCGTTATATTTAACTTCCCCTATATAGTTACTAAAGTAGGATCGAGGGTATTTAATTTTTAATAGTTTAATAGCTATCCCGCTAGATATAGGCTTAGGGAGGTAGTAGTCTACTAATAACTAAAGGTTAGTAGTAAGGGATCTCTATTAGTAGGGATTACTTAAAGGTAAGGTTAGAGTAGAGGTAGCTTACTTAAATTAGGATTCTACTAAAGCTATTATAATAATAGTAGTAATAATAGCTTACTAAGTTAAGGTAAAGGGGGGTATTTAGTTAGCTATACTATTACCTAATAGGGGAATAGTAATAGTATTTTTAGTAGAAAGGTTATCCTTAATATCCCTAAAGATATCTTTTAAGCTTAAGTCCTCTAAGGCTTCTAGTTTAGAATCCTTAAATAATAGTAGAGGATTATTAGGGTTAGAAGAGGTAGGGGTAGGTATTAGTAATTAACTCCTTAAAGTAGAAGGGAATCCTAGCTAATTAGGGGGTATACTTTAGTATATACTCTTATAAGGTAGTATATAAGTATAGCGTTACGCGTATTATTAGAGTTTTTCGAGTATAGGTATTAACGCGAAAGTAGTTAAGAGTTTTAAAAAATAGAAATCTAGCTTTCTTTAGGATATACTAATTATTTAATTAGTAGGTACCTACTTATTAAGTAGGTAGTACTCTTTATTAATAGATAGCTTACTAAGCTTAGCCTTAGTTTAAAAGAATAGGTAAGATATAACGCTTTATAGTAGAGGGGGTATTAGTCCTATTTTATATTATAGCTCGCCTAAAGGTAATTATAGGAGAAGGTAGCTTTAAAGAAAACTACCTTATATTAGGATTTAGCTAATAGGCTACGCTTAGTATTTAGAAAATAGGACGAAGAAGAAGAAGAGAAAGAGCTAGTAAGCTTTAAGACCTAAATATCCCTAGCGCTAGTTAAGTACTACGCTAAAGCTAAAGGGGCCTAGCGTTAAACCTAGGCTAAGTTAGATATAAGTCGAACTAAACCTAGTCTAACTTAGATAGGGTATATAAATACTAGTAAGTAATAAAGGACTAGTAAGTTATTAAAGACCTCTAGATTAGGATCGTAATAGTTATTATAACTATTTATATCTTTTTACTAGTGTTATTAATCCTAACTATTATCTACTTTACTTTCTTAATATCTTCTACTCTAGGTATAGCTAGGTAGATAGTATTTTAGCCCCTTTAAGCTATATAGGCTATATCCGCCTTATTATTATTTACCCTTCTAGTTAAGTAGTCTTTACGCGTTAATTAGCTGCGGTACTCCTTTATAATATATCTTTTAGCGGTATTCTCCTATATATATTCTATAATTCTTTCTACTATATTCTAGAAGAAGCCTTTATAGTCTTATTTATATTTACCTATAATATCCCTTAGACCTTCTTTATAAACTTTAGTAGTACTTACTCCGTAGCCTTTATATACTATATTCTTTCTTTAATTCTTTCTCTACCTTAAGGGTCCTATAGACCTCTAATAGGTTTCTACTATTATTACTATTACTTTATTATTATATTAGGACGTATCCCTTATCTACCTTTACTATTAATACCCCCCTTCTCTCCTCCCCCCTATCTTATATTATTTTACTAAGTTTATAACCTAGTATAACTACTTATCTAGCCTAGTAGGCTAGTTGTAAGGGGTAGATACGCTATAAGGGCCCTAATAGGGGGACTTCTAGGTATCGGACCCGATATCCTTAACT
Organism: Stereocaulon alpinum; assembly: GCA_018257865.1. NCBI lineage: Eukaryota > Fungi > Ascomycota > Lecanoromycetes > Lecanorales > Stereocaulaceae > Stereocaulon > Stereocaulon alpinum. The sequence continues at coordinate 450 of JAEUBA010000175.1, read as the reverse complement.
TTTGCTACTTCTAGGTGGTAGAGGGGTAGGGCTCTAGCCCGGAGTCTAACCTACTCCTTATAATTATATCGGGTCCGATACTCTGTTAGTTAATACCCGCCTTAGCGTGCAAGGTCGGGGGTTCGACTCCTAGAGGGGTACTAAATATCGCGCTGTACCGCGCTGATTGGCCAGCTTAGAGGCACCCTAGTAAGGGCCTTAACTAGGTATGGTATAGCCAGCTTAGAGGCGCCCTGCGGGGGCTTTAACTAGGCCTTAGTAAGGCGCTCTACGGGGGCCTTGCGACCCGACAACTCTCGCTAAGCGGTGTTAATCTGGGGGAAGTTCAACTTATACTATTAGTAGTCCTCGGGGGCGAGTCCCTTAAGGGGGGGAATAGTTATAAGGGGTAGATACGCTATAAGGGCCCTAATAGGGGGACTTCTAGGTATCGGACCCGATATCCTTAAC
>JAEUBA010000174.1:0-33451 GCA_018257865.1 Stereocaulon alpinum | reverse complement strand
CTCTTACGGCTAGGAAAGGCACACTACGTATACCATCTACTAGTTTCACAAATAATATAATAGAACACCCTTATTAGTATATATAGATACTAGAATAGGCGTATAAACCAATCAATCAATCAATAGTACTTACTAATCAGCTCCTATCTTAGGGTACTATTATTAGGGATATATAATTACCCTTTATACCGCAGGAGGTCCTTATTATTAAAAGACTAATTAGTATATCCGGTATAATAGCGGTCTATTTTAGTATTCTTATCCTTTCTAAACCTTATTACCTATTTATCTAAGCCTTACAGCTCCTAAACTACTTATTTTAATAACCTTTAGGGCGCCTTATACGGCCCCTCTACGAGTTCTCTTATAGTTTTCCTAGGTATTACTACCTAGATCCTAGTAATAAGAAAGGCTGCCTCTAATATACTATATTCGGTCCGCTTATATAGCTAAGATAATTCTTCTAACTATAAAGATAATTTATTTTATAACGTTAGTAGTAGAGTAGTATTAAATAGCGAAGTACCCTCGTAATTAGGTTATCTTAATAGCGGGTTAGTAGGATTAGTTTTACCTACTTAATAAATAATTTTAAAGTTATATACGGCGAGCTTAAGGGCCTACTAAGCTTACTATAGAGTTAGCTCTTTCAGCTTTATAAATCTACGTAAGTTATTATAGTTGGTAAGTACTTTAATAGGGTATAAGCTTCTTTCTAGATAGTAGCGCTACTATTTAAAGGTATCTACTATTACTAGTAGCTTCTAGTTATACGTCTTATAATTCTATTCTGCTAGAATCTCTTATATAACTAGAACGCTATAGGCCGCTAGTTACCTATATTATTAGGTTAGGATAGAATACTAGTAATTATAAAAGCTAATATATCTATCTCTACTCGAATCTTTTATAATAGATTAAAATACTGTAGTAGCGGTGCTTCTATAAACTTTTAACATAGTTCCTAGAACGTATACGCAGTATTATTAGACTATTTAAATAGCCCTATCTTCTTACCCTCCTTACTACCTTTTAAAAGGCTAGTTAGGGGTGTAGCGATAGCTGAATAGTAGTAGATAAAGCGGCGATAGAAGTTAGTAAACCCTAGGAAGACCTAAACTTTACGGTAGGTCTTTAGTCTTAGCTACTCCCTAATAGTAGTAACCCTACGCGGGTCTATCGCTACGCCTATAGTCGATATAATAAACCCTAAAAACTCTACCTAAGTAGTATTAAACGCGCACTTCTTTAAGTTAGCGTATAATTAGTACTATCGGAGTTATTATAGCACTTCCTTAACGTACCGCTAGTACTCCGCTAGGTCTCCGGAATAGATTAAAATATTATCTAAATATACTATATATATTATATCTACTAGCCCGGCTAAGGCCCGATTAATATATACTTAAAAGGTAGCAGGGGTATTAGCTAACCTAAATAGTATAATAAGATACTTAAAGTAACCGTAGCAGGTATAGAACGCTATCTTCTATTTATTACTACATTTAATCCGAATACGATAATATATATCCTTTAGGTCTAACTTTATAAATCGCTTAGTACCGTATAAGCGGTCTAACGTTTTAGTAATAAGAGGTAATAGATACCTATTCTTTATAATTACCGTATTTAACCCCCTATAGTCTATATAGAGGCGCAGCCCCCTATCCTTCTTTAGTATAAAAAGGATAGGTGCTCCCGCTAGTAAAACGGAATAGCGAATCTATCCCTTTACTAATATATTATTAAGGTAGCGCCGCAGCTCCGTAAGCTTAACTCTTAATAAATTATAGAGGGGCCCGTATAGTAGCTCTCCCTTATTTAATTTAATAGCGTAGTCCCCCTATTTCTACTTAGGTAGGATTCTAGCCTTCTTATTTAAGAATATATCTTTAAACTCCTATAATTAAGGAGGAAGGGCTACTATACTAGACTTATTAGCCTAAGGTAGCTCCGCTATTATAGCGCTAATATATACTATAGCGAATACTTACTATTCCTATTATAACACTTACGTAAATTCGGTCGGTTTATTAATTTATAGCTACTTAGTATTAACTTAATACCGCTATTAGCGCGCTAGCGTATCGACTATAATACCTAACTTATAGAGCGTAGGTATTCTAATAATTAGATTAGAACCCTCTTAGTCGATAGTATAGAATAAGGAGCTATACTCCTTTTCTTAGCCCTAATTATTAGTAGCTTTATAGCTCGGCTAATACGCCCTATAATAATAAGTACCTTATCCGCTTAGCTATACCAGCGTTAGTAAGATAGCGCGTTTTAGTAGTAAATTATATTATACTATAAACTACTAAGCGACTAGGCTGATTTACGCTCTAGGGTTAATTAGCCCCTTAAAGGGGTATAATCCTTTAGAAGCTATTACCTAGCCCTTTAGATATAGGGGATTAAAAGCCTCTATTAGCCTTTCTCCTTCTTACTCCGCCGGTTCTCCGCTAACGGGGCCTTTCTCCTTCTTACCCCGCCGGTTCTCCGCTAACGGGGCCTTATCGTTTTTTAACTATACCGTATTAACTAGAGTAAAGTTAGGATTATCTCTTTATAGGTAATCCCTCTTCTAATATCCCTTACTACTATATATAAAATAAGTATTACTCTTTTACTTAGGTTTACTTAGCGCGCTCGCTGAAGGCTTAGGCCGCTAGTAGTCCTTATCCTTCTTTAAGCGCTTTAATAATAGCTTACCGCCTCCGCTACTTAGATACTTTAATATACGCTCCTCTAAAGGTCTACCTCTAGTAGTATTATTAGACTTTCTAGGTCCCTAATAAGATCTTTTAAGAATTTTTTCTTATATAACTACTAAAGCTAGGATCTCTTCCTACGTCTTTAGTATATTACTAGTACTTAGGATTTTATCCTTAATATTAGGTTATAACTTACTAAGGAATATTATTACCTTAAAGGCTTTTAGTAGGACCTTTAGGTAGGCTTCTAGCTCTTCTAGGTATACCTTAAAAATAGAGACTTTTTACTTCTTTTACTATTTTACGCTATTCCAGCGCTTATATACGAGGAGCCGTTAGTTTATTAGGTTAGCTACTAAATCTAGTAGGAAGGTCTTAAAGTAATTAAAGGTATATTAATCTACCTCTTCTAGCTTAAACCTATTCCGCTACTATACTATCGCGTCGCCTTCGAGTAATTATACGTAGTAAAGGATTTTATTTCGATCGGTAATAAAATACTTATAGCTTAGTAGGAAATTAATTTATATATTAGCGAACTATTAGATATACTTACCTTCTAATATTCTATAGTATAGACGTATCTTTTCTAGACGAATTATTTTTAGTAGTAGTAGTATTACCGTCTCGCTTAAGCTATTAAATAAAGATATTACCTTAAAGGTCTTACCTTACTAACTTACTTAGGCCTTACTCAGCCTAGTATTAGGTTATCCTAAGACTTCCTTAATTATCTACTCTACTATAGCTGCTTAGAGATCCCTTACTTAGGATTCTAGCTATTAGATCCTTTACTATTATAAGTCTATAGAAGTAGGGGTTAACTCTAATAACTCCCCCTATAGTCTAACCGTAGACTCTTATATACCCCTTTAGGTAGAACTTTAAGTTATTACTATCCTATTCTACTCTAGGCCTTTAACCTTAAAGGTTAGAGTAATTAGAACTATAATATATACCTTTTATACCTTAGTAGCGTAGCGTAATAGTATACTAAGGTTTATTTAAAGACGTAAAGTAGTAATAGTAGGTATCTATTTATTAGTAGAACTAATTACTAACGATCCTACTTCTAGGGGGTATACGCTCCTTATACTTATCGAGTACGGAGCGGGGTAGTATAATATCTTCCCCTACCTATATGTATAGCGCTGCGGTAATACCCCGTTAATATTATTTCTAATACTAAGCCCGTTGATATTATTTCTAATACTAAGTATTAGATCACCGCTAATACTAAGCAGACCCTAATAGTTACCGAATATTATACCTCCCCTCTAGGGACTTATCCTTAAGTTCCTAACGAAGTTCGGGGTAGTATCTATATATTAAGTAGAACGGTATCGTTCTAATAGAGGAATAAAGACTATTTATATATATAAATTCTACTATTAGCAGCTATTTCGCCTAAGTGGTTTACTTATCGTTAGTAAAGATATATAAGTAGTACTCTAATATCTAATTCTAGTATTCCGTCTAACTATTAGTCTAAGGATAAAAGGCGGTACTTAGGCGGCGCTTAATCTTAAAGTAAAAATAAATAGCCGACTAGAAGGTACTAATAAATACTAAACCTCTATCGCTAATAATACTATTAGGTATACTATAATAGTATACTACCTTAGTATAAAAAATATCCGCTAGCTTAGTAGCGTCGATTATAGTAGTAGTAGATATATACCTTACTATCTTTATAAATTAATTAATAATTACTAGAATAGCGTTATAGACTATATTCTTATATTTACTTAAGGGTAGACCTATAATAAAGTCTATTAAGAGTTCCTTCTATAGCTTATTAATAATAGAAAGCGAACTTAATTCGCTATAGGGGCGATAGCAGGGAGCCTTAATTCTTTAGTAAATATTATAAGTCTTAATATACTTATTAACTTACTTAGAACTCCTATACTAAAAGTATTTATAGGTAAGTAACTTATATGTCTTTTTAGCGCTAAAATACCCTACTAAGGGATTATTATAGTATTTACTAATAAGTTCTTCCCTTAAGGCTTTATCTCTAGGGATATATAGGCGGTTATTATTTCTTAATAAGCCTTTTAAGTCTAAAGCCTATACCTTACTTCGGAGATAGCGCTATAACAGCGAACCCTCCTTTATAGAAAAGGATTTAGCCTAATTATTAGTAGCCTATAAGTCCTAAATTAAAGTCTTAATTAAATATTAAGGATCCTTATAAGCTAATTCTATAATACCTCTTATATACTTTTAGGGGATAACGACTTAGAGGCCTATAATTTAAAAAGCTGGTGATATCGCTGTAATAATTCCTTTACCTTCTTTATCTCTACCCTAAAGCGCGAGTTTATTCTATAACGTTAGTAATAACTTAGTATTTAGCGGGGAACTTCCTTTATAATTAGGGTATTATAATAGCGGATCTATAGGATTCGTTTTTCCGGTATAATAAGTAATTTCGAAATTAAAAGTAGTAAGCTTTAGCGCCTACTTAGCTTACTAAGAATTTAACTACTTCTACTTTATAAAGCCCTTAAGATTATTATAATTAGTAAAAACCTTAATAGTAAACGGGCTACCTTTTAGGTAGTACCGCTACTATTTTATTACCGCTACTATAGCGAGTAATTCTTAGTTATAAACCTTATAATTCTACTCCGTAGGAATTATCTTCTAGGACTAAAAGGTAATTAGGTACTAATAGCTATTATTATCCGGCTACGTAAGTACTACTATAATAGTAAAGTTAGAGGCGTTAGTTTCTATACGTAACTTTACTTCTAGGTTAAAGTAGCGTAGAAATAGCGTACTAGAAAAGATATCCTAAAGCTTTTAAAAAGTACCTTCGGTACTATTATTCTACTAAAGTTAACCTACCTTTTTCCTATCCTTACTACCTTTAAGTAAGTTAGTTAGAGGCGTAGCTACGGCGGTATAGTTATAAATAAACCGTTAGTAGAAATTTATAAAGCCTAAAAAGACTTATATATCTTAAAAGGTCTCTAGCCTAAGCTATTCCCTAATTATCGCTACGCGTTCCTAATCTATTACTACGCTATTAGTAGATATAATAAATCTAAGAAATTTAACCCGTTTAGTACTAAACTAATACTTCTTTAGGTTAGCGAAAAGCGAGAACTAATATAATTATTTTAATACTTACTAAATATACCGCTAGTAGTCTACTAGGTTCGTACTATAAATTAAGATATTATTAAAATAGATAATATACGAAATATTAATAAGCCTTATAAGAGCCTTATTAATATATACTTAAAACGTCGCTAGGGCGTTAGCGAGCCTAAAAGGTATAACTAAGTATTTAAAGTAGCTATAGCGGGTACGGAATATAGTCTTCTACTTATTACCTTCTTTAATTTAGATCCTATAATAGGTATCCTTTAAGTCTAACTTTATAAACTTTTTAGCCTTATATAGGCGGTCTAATATCTTAGTAATTAGGGGTAATAGATATCGATTTTTAATAGTTACCGTATTTAACCCCTAATAATTAATATAAAGACGTAGCCTACTATCCTTCTTTAGTACGAAGAGGATAGGTGCTTTAGCTGAAGAAACTAAATAGCGTATCTAGCCTTTTATAAGCGTATTATTAAGATAGCGCTATAGCTCCGCTAGCTTAGATTAAGATAAGTTATAAAGAGGCCTATAAGGCGGCTCCTTACTATCCTTAATATTAATAGCGTAGTTACCTTCCTTTAATAAGGGTAAGGTTCCTACTTTCTTATTTAAGAAGATATTAGAGAACTCTAGTAGTTCCTTTAGAATTTATTCTAGGCTTCCTTTATCTAAGTAATTAGTCGCTATAGCGGCGTATATAATTATATAAACTTTAGGCTCCTTCTTAAGATAATAGCTAAAGATAGTAGGCTCTTTAACCTAAAACTTTTTAGTATTAACCTTAAACCGCTACTACTCCGCTAACGGATCGAGTAAAATCTTTATTTACTTTAACCCTAGTATACTAATTACGACGTTAGGACCCTTAAGATTAATAGTATAAAAAAGTATATTATACTCCTTACCGCAGCCCTAGCTATTAATAAGTATATACTTAAATTAATAGGTACTATAGATATATATACTAAAGCTACTTAGAGCTTTTGGTAGTAGTAAGTTAGTAGTAGAAGGTAGTAGGTCCTATTAAACTATAAACTTCTAGGAGATTAAATTAAGCTACGATCTAGTATCTAATAAAGTAGTAACCTACTATAGGCTAGTATTAAGTATTATCTAACCCTTAGTTAGGATAGAAGGACTAGCCTCTACTTTTTAAGTTTCTTCCCCCGCTTCTAAGGCGGTTATAGGGGCTAATCGTTTTTTACTAATACTATACTAATACCGGTATAAGTAGTAGGCTTATCGCGATTAGGATAATTTAGGCTTATATAGCCTAGCTTCCTATAATAATAGTAGATAAGCTTAATTACTAAATCTAAATTAGTCTTCCGCTTTAGACTCCTTAAATAAGATTTATATTATACTAACTATAAGCTATCGACCCTTAGGCCTAGCCTATTAGGCTTAGAAATCCGTTATTCTAATAGGCGGCTCCCTTATAACTTAGAGGCCTTATAGTTAGATAATTTCCTATAAGTACTTAAGCCGCCGCCTCTATAACACTCGCGCCCTATAGTATTCTCTTATATAATAGCTTAGGTAATAATATTATCCCTATTATTAAATATCTTACCTATACTTAAGATTTTATTCTTTAGCTCCGGTCTTAGCTTAGCTAGGAAAAGGTTAGCTTTAAGCTTTAGAGCTATAGGCGGTAGGTTAACTTCTAACTCCTCTAAGTAGGCCTTAAATATAGTAACTTTCTAATTAGAATATTACTTTACCTCCTTAAACCTTTTATAGGCGAAGAGACGGCAGTTAATAGGATCTATAACTAAATTATATAGGAATTACTTAAAGAATTCGAATATTATATTATCCTATCTATAGTCCTTTAGGTAGGTATTCTACTAAAAATTTAGGTTATCTTCTAAGGCGTCTATATAGTAGACTATTTTAAATAGTTTAGTAGTAAAGTACTCTAGACTCTTAAAAAACTTCTTTTCTAAGTTAGTAAACTAGCGTAGGTATTTACCCTCGCTAATTCCCTTATAAGATTATATATTCTTAGGCTGAAAGCTTTTTAGTATTAGGGGTCTTTAGAGTTTAATAGGTAGGTTTATAGGCGCGCTAAAGGCGGGTATTATAAGATATAAAGGAATCCTTTAACTAGTAATATTAACTAATTATACTAATATAGCGGTAATAGGATATTATTCCTCCTCTTAAACCGTCCCTATAGGTATTTTAATAGTACTTTATAACTTAAGGTATTAAATTATATTATTTTTAGCTTCTAATACTAATAATTCGCGTAGTTACTTTAGGCGGCGATTCGTCGCTTAGGCTTTTTATAAGCGTTACTTAAGATTAGTATTATCTAAATTAGAGGTATTTAGCTAAGACTCTCCGTCGGTCCTATAGCTCTCTATAGGATTATTATTATTATTAATATTATTAGGTTCTTCGGCGTTAGTAACGGTTATAGTAGTATAACTACGCGTCTAACCTAATATTATAGTAACTCTAAGCATCTCCCTTAAAAAGGTAGAGAAATTAGAACTATAAAGGCTAGCGACGCCGGCTCTAAGCTAGCGTACTAAGGTATAAGAGATATAAAGTTACTAGATTTAGGTATTAAGTAATAGATATAATTATATTACTTAGTAGTAGAGTAGTAGTAGAACTAATTTCTAAAGATCCCTAAAATATAGGGGAGTCCTAAGTAGTAATACTATTACTAAGCCCTTAGACCCTAATTAATATTATTACGTTAGCGTAGCTATAACGCGTACACGCTTAAGGGTTAATAGTTAGCTTTAAGCTTTAGTACTATAGATAGTAGGTTAGCTTCTAACTCCTCTAAGTAGGCCTTAAATATAGTAACTTTTTAGTTAGAATATTACTTTACCTCCTTAAACCTTTCGTAGGCGAAGAGACGGCGGTTAATAGGATCTATAATTAAATTATATAGAAATTACTTAAAGAATTTAAATATTATATTATCCTATCTATAGTTCTTTAGGTAGGTATTCTACTAAAAATTTAGGTTATCTTTTAGGGCGTCTATATAGTAGACTATCTTAGATAGTTTAGTAGTAAAGTACTCTAAACTCTTAAGAAACTTCTTTTTTAAGTTAGTAAACTAGTATAAGTATTTACCCTCGCTAATTCCCTTATAAGGTTATATATTCTTAGGCCGAAAGCTTTTTAGTATTAGGGGTCTTTAAAGTTTAATAGGTAGATTTATAGGCGCGCTAAAGGCGGGCGTTATAAGATATAAAGGAATCCTTTAATTAGTAATATTAACTAATTATACTAATATAATAGTAGTAGGATATTATTCTTCCTCTTAAACTATCCCTATAGGTATTCTAATAGTACTCTATAACTTAGGGTATTAAATTATATTATTTTTAGCTTCTAATACTAATAATTCGCGTAGTTACTTTAGGTAGCGATTTATCGCTTAGGCTTCTTATAAGTATTACTTAAGATTAGTATTATCTAAATTAAAGGTATTTAGCTAAGACTCTCCGTTAGTCCTATAGCTCTCTATAGGATTATTATTATTATTAATATTATTAGGTTCTTTAGCGTTAGTAATAGTTATAGTAGTATAACTATATATCTAACCTAATATTATAGTAACTCCGGGCCTCTCCCTTAAAAAGGTAGAGAAATTAGAACTATAAAGGCTAGCGATACCGGCTCTAAGCTAGTATACTAAGGTATAAGAGATATAAAGTTACTAGATTTAGGTATTAAGTAATAGATATAATTATATTACTTAGTAGTAGAGTAGTAGTAGAACTAATTTCTAAAGATCCCTAAAATATAGGGGAGTCCTAAGTAGTAATACTATTACTAAGCCCCTAAACCCTAATTAATATAATTACGTTAGCGTGGCTATAACGCGCACACGCTTAAGGGTTAACAAAATTGCCCTGTTATTAGACCTACTTGCTTAGATCCACTAATTCTACCCTCCAAATATATACAGAGTAGTCTTGGATTGATATAATTAGTATAGTAGACCTCTCCTCTTGTTAACGCTTGGCTGGCGGTGGTATACTTGCTCGGAGTGCTCGCTAGCGGTCCTTTTCCTCTACAGTACGCTTCTTTTACTCAGCGACTTGTTATTTCTTAACTGCGGCGATCCGAGCTCATACTTTAATTGCGTATTGCTTGCCTACTTTAGCAACGAGACGGCGCTGTCTATCCACAGCTGTTGCAGCCTTACGGGTAGCGAGATCTTCCTAATAGAAGTAGCAAGTTTTCAAAAACGTATTGCGAATAGTAGTAAGGGTCTCCGCAGTAGACTTCTTATTAGTAGAGAACTTAGAGGATATAGTAGCGTTAGTAATATAGTTAGATATAGTATTTTATAGCAAAGATATAGTATTTCTAGTAAAGATATAGGACTTAGTAAAGATATAGGACTTAGTAAAGGTCTCCAGCGGCGTTGTTTCTCTATCTTATATACCTTAACCCCTACTAGTAATTCTTCCCCTGCTTCCAGTATAGAGTTTTCATCTCGTATAGGGTACTATCGACTTGTTATAGCCTGCTTGTATGTGGTTGATTTTTAACTCCACTAACACTAGGAAGCCTTCCCCACGTATAATAACGCCGGGGTATCTTCTCCGCCTTAGGGATATTAGATTAGAGGCTTTTTAGGCGTCGACGCGTGCGTAGTAGCTACGCTTTCGAGTGGTTGGAGTTAAGATATAGATATTCAGGTTGTAGGGGTAGTTATACAGGCGTAGGATTCGGCGTTACGCCCTAGGGTACTGGCGGCGGCGGCGGCGGCGGGGGACCTTATCTATTAACAGGGAGATTGTTTAGGTAGTTATCTAGGAGGGCCGCAACTAATATACCTAGTTGAATTAATACGGTGTGGTGGTTCGATGTATTGAATTAAGGAGGTGGTATTTGCTAGTAATTGCCTAAAGTAGTGGTACCGGTCAAAGTAGTGGTAAATCCCGTTAACGCTCGCCAGCGCTCATTAATAATCGAGGAGTCTTGGCGATATTTCCTACACATACATAAATTACAGGCCGTTCGCCTACCAGATCGATCTCCTTGTATTCAACTTACAATATCAAACCTGAATAGTCAATTCAAGTATAGCTTAGTATCCAACACCATCCACGCCCGAAACTGTTGACTATTGAAGCCTGCTCACCTTGCGCCGTTAGTCTGGGTGATATATTACCCAGCGCGCTCGCTAAAGCGGCAGGGCCCGGGCGAGCCCTGAGTAAGCAGGAGGCAGATTCTTGTCACCTTATATTGCCGACTGTACCTACTGTACCACCCCACCCACCCCCGGAGTTGGCCCTAGGAAGTACCAGCCGTGTGTCTGGTGGATGGTTCTAGGGCTATGCTCTAGGGGGGGGGAAGTTTAGCTCTGGGACCCCACTTTAGGCGGCGACGGCGGATCACCAATCTAGATAAGCGTGTCAGCTCCCCGAGGAAGATGTTGTCCACTGTCAAAATATAGGGTAGAACACTTGCTTCATAGATACTAAGTGCTACTCGCGCGATCTATGTACAGTGGTGCTGACTCATCATGCCAAGGCCTAGTAATCCTTGGCACGCAGGCCACTTTCAACATCCACAACCCGGAAACTTGCGCCTTTGAGAATAGACGAGCGCTCGATGACTTCTCCCAGCGTCGTCTCCCCCAGCTGTCCACTGTATACTGCAAATTCCTCATGAAACCTGCCTTAGCAGGCTAACCAGACTACGAAAGAGAAATGATGATGTCTCCTCAACCTCAACAAATCTACGTATTGTAGACCGTCCGAACACGTACCTACAATCACCTAGCCATCAACACAGCCTTGCAAGGACTCGGTACAGGAAAGGACCAGTTTTTGAGCCTTACAGATGCACAAGAGCCAAATGCACTGAGATCTTCTCAGCGTCCCTTGCCTGTCACCTGCTGTTGTACTTGGAGCAACGTTCACTCCATATTGTCCTTATCGGACCTACTGCTAACAATCTAGTGGACACCAGCTTAACGGGTACCTAGAGGAGGCCTAGTAGCAAACGTCTATCATCTACAGGTTCTGTTTCTATTGCGCATTCAGCATCCGAAAGCGAAAAGAACGAAAACCATGCCTGGACCCAGGGAAATGGTCTCAGCGACAGAACGAGTGATCTACGAAGAGAGACAATACTGTCAGCCCGATTACAGGATCTGAAATCAATAATCTAGAACAGTTTCATGCTAGCCGCATCCTTCGATCCTAGTCGACTAGACGGCTCAAGAGCACCCCCAAAAGATAGAGTCCTCAATCAACGAATCACCTTGTCCGTGGCACCAACACCTCGCCTTCCATGATGATCTATGCACATCGATGCCACGAGCCCATATGCTTGACCTCTTGTGGATCCATACGACTTGGAAGGCCCAATCGACCTCAAAGTCCTACCTACTGTACTTCGACTTGCAGATCGTCTTCCTTTCGAATATTTCAATGAAAGAGGATATCACGTGCAGAGTCTTCCCACCAGCAGGTACGGATATCAGTGAAAATTGCCGCAAGAAAAAGTTATGTTACAGAGCACATGAGGACTGTGTGTCACCCAACACGGACAACAAAAATGGGTCGAGGCGCGGATGAGAAGCTCGAGGTCATTGGCGTTGTACCATATTGAAGAGAGAGCAGCCGAGATCATCAAGAGGCACTACGCGGCCGTCGGGTGAGCTTTGGGTGTATCTTTTGGGGAGGCGCTGACAACCTTCGGGGTTTAATGTCTAGTAAAGCTCATCCATAAGATACGCTACCTTTTTTAGACAAGCTTGCAGGGATTTCCGAGTGGGTTGACCTCCATTCCCTGCGCGGTGGGCCCACTTTCTTCAGGCAGAAGGCGTCTCAACTCTGGTACATGTGAGATTGTTGAATAAATCTCAGCCATACGCTTCTGTGCTTCGTAGATCATACGCCGGGTCTTTTCATATGAAGAAATTCAACTTCTATCAAAACCGTGACGTGGCTCAATCACAGCTTCGTTGCAATCTGGTTCTCGCTATTCAGATGCTGCTGACTGTAGAATTTCAGTCTTTTTGAGCTGTTGACCCAGTCTATGACAATCCCAGATCTATGGTATTGTGGGCCGCAGAGTTTGCATATGCTTGGCAGCTTCCTTTGCCTCTGAGCACATTTGATCTTCTTTCCCCTTTCCTTGCGAGAATAAGCATACGAAGATTTTGCCAGCATTTATATAAGTCGTTGCTCTGGCCTTCCAACACATAACTTTCCACCATCTTCCCTCATCCACAACCTGATCTGACTTCCAAGTACTTTCGTACACAACACCACCGGCGCATGATAAGACCCTATATCTCTTGATACTCAGGCCCGTAAGCTATCTGCAGACTTGAAGATGCACCTCCAGACTCTTCTTGCAAGCCTATGGGCTTGCATCTCGGCTCCACTGTTGGTAGCTCACGCAGCTCCCGTCAGGCCAAATGCCGAGTTTTCAAGCAAGGATGTGGAACAATTCCACCTGGCGTCCAAGGTCCTAGAAAACGTCCAGTACTTCACCGATGCCTATCAAGATTTCATCGACAAGACTCCGAATACTACCGACTTAGCTATTCAGTCTTTCTACAATCAGACGATGGTTGCACTCCCGAAGGAGCGAGCAGAAGAACTCAATATGGCTGTCGGTCTTATGAATGGAGGTCTTCTACACGGTGCTACCACCGTCAACGAAACAATTGCCATGCTTCAAAACTATAGATCACTGGAAGCTTTCAGGCCTAACCCAGAGCAGCTACGAATGATTTCCAAGCTGATGGAACAAGTGCGCAAGTACCAAGAATCTCGCAGTGGTCTCCATGTCGCTGTCCTCGAAATCAGCCCGGGTTCAGGCGAGTTTCGTGGCACTATCATCTTCAACGGGAAAGAATTTGCACCTTTCTGCGATATTCTGCGATGCTTCCCCCACTCGTCCTGCCGACCCTGCCCGGTGCGCCCAGGTGAGCACATCTCAATCACGACACCAAATAGTATCCCCGATATCGTGGTCGTCAACCACAATTTCTACCAACCGGTTCACACTTCCAAGAAGACGAACTCTACAAACGGTGTCACGCAGCGCGATCTCAAAGGCAAAACCGACACAACGGAAGTTGCTCTTCCCAAAGGATTACCCACCAGATGCACTGTTTGGGGAAGCTCTGGACTCCTACCGAATTGCCCTCCCGGCAACAGTACTGTCAGCGGCGCTCCTTCATGCCCGAAAGGTTATCATGTGGATGAAGGTTACTATGGGGTTCGAAGGTTGGGTCATAATCAACACTTTCCCGTGATCTGCACTCTGTTGAACCGCACCGAAGCCGCCCACCCATCTGAGAATAATCTCCAAGCGCGATCTCTCGAATCGACCCGCAACCACGACCATCTCCGCGTCCCCCGCCTCCCCCGAAGATGCGCTCCACGCAATCAAACCATCACCCCGAAAGGCACCCCGCCTTGCCCCGTATTCCCTTATGACCTAGATCACCCTCAAGAAGGTCCATGCCCTCACACATATACCCTGACCTACGAGCGCAACGACGTCATGATCTGCCTCCTCTACCCAAAAATCCCCCTCACCAACACTGCTCTCGAAGAAACAGAAGAAGCCGACCATCCGCTCGCTGTTACTTCGATACCAGAGCTCTCACGACGACGCGAGGACAAGATATGGAAACACCCTCTCTGCCGTTCTGGCATGTGGATTCATGTAAGAAAAGCCATGTCACTGGTCTGCGTACCGATTCCCCCGAATGAGAAAGTGGAAGCTTACTCGTATGAGAATTGTAACGAGACCTTTTGGGGTTGCTGGGGTCCTCGCCGGGACTGAGGTCTGTGTTTTGGCGGTCTACTTTCGTTTTTGTGCGTTGATGGATGGGGCGGAGTGTGGGGAGAGAAAGACTTTTCTAGGATATGGTAAGGGGGAAGTGTTTGCAGTTCAATACTTGATTGTATCAGGTTCGATTCCTAATGGCGCTGGTACAATGGTGTAGTGGTTTCGTGTTTTTCTGGAAGAGGATAGAAACGTGTATGTAGATGGTGTAGACAATCAATGAAAATGAATTTATGACAGGTTGAGTTCACTCTGTGACTTATGCAGATCGTGTCGTTCCATTGGCGCAGTGTGGTGTTCTCCGGGTTGATTAACTGCTCCCTCATACCCCTGTCCAAAGCATGAATATATGTACCCTACCAGAGACTGCATATGGCATCTGACGACCTGCCACATGATGCTTCTACAAAACCTACACGCAGACGCTACTCGTGTTGAACGCAATCACCAGCTCGTACGGCGAGCTAGCTACTTCAAGAACAGCAGAGCACAGGAAGCAACTGCTAGTGGAGCTTTTTGAGATCCGTCACAGGAGGGACCGTTATGGTTTTTCGGATTGACTTAATATATATAGTCTAGCACGCCACTTCCCTATTTCCTCTCAATCTCCGATATTACCTCCAAGAATGCCCGTTGGATAGATGCCATGTTGATGATGAATCGATTCGCGAGGCAAAATGGCCGTCGATCGGCCAGTCATCTCACAAAAACCATCAAAAGTATGAAAGAGTAAATGAACGGACCGCCCAGACTTTCTGATTCTAATAATGCCTATCCTCCATCTTCTCTCATCCCCTTACGAACCCACGAACCCCCTTCCCTTTCCCCTCCCCGTCCCAGCTCCTCTCGCATCCAGAACATACTGCCATAACATATCACGATTGCGCTCTCGCACTTGTCGCATATATTGCGCTTGCGACGCCGAGGGTTCGAAGAGTTCCGGTTCGTTAGCGTCGGTCCAGTAATGGGTGACGGCCCAGGCGCAGCAGACTGCGGCGGCGGTACCGAGGATGACGAAGAGGAGTATGAGCTGTGGGTTACTCGCGCTCATTGCGGGTGGGAAGGGGGTTCGAAGTTCGAGGGATGATGAAGGGGAGAGGGTGTTGTTTGACGAAGCGTCGGGTTGAAGTGGTGAGGAGCTGTGTGTAAGGTGCGGACGAGTTCAACAAAGAGTTCTATTTCGAGGAAGAAGACTGAAGGATAGAGAAGTAATAAGAGATGGAAGAAGGGTGATGGGTACCATGTCTAGATCCATGCCCCTTCGTACTCTATGCCCGATTGGACTTAGTTTGTTTGTATACATCAACCTATAGCTTGGTTTTTCGGACCTACACAGGGATGCAGATGCGTCTGAGGGGATGAATAATCGCAATAATGACTGGCTCGTATCGGGGCATGCCCTGGAGGAGTGTATCAGATACGGGATGAAAAGCAGGTTGCGCTAGCCCTGACTATGCAAGCTTGTCACTTTGTCCATGTACGTATTGCAGTCTATTCTGGGAATTCATGGTACACCTGATGAAACTCCTCGATAGTGTTGTATTCAATTTCCGTGATCAAGAACGAATGCAAAAGTGCTTTGAACAACATGTTTCGGCCAATGTATCGGAGAAGCTGCAAGAAGAGCCATAGCGTATGCAATTGAGGCAGCTAGGCAGCTAGGCAGCTAGGCAGCTAGGCAGCTAGGTAGCGTTGCATCACACTACGAAGGCAGGTTGGAAGGCGTTTCAATCTTCAAGGGGTGATCCATACCTATACTTTTCGCCTCTTGCAGATAGTACAACCATTGCGAGTTTTCTGATGGGTACGCCTCGAGGGCATATATTTTATGGACCCCTCAGGTCCTCTAGGCGGAGAGGAGAGATGTTGCTTTTAATCAGCTACTGCCATCCTCCACGCGAACTGCAAGCACTTGCGTATGCCGAGGTAGGTGTTGAAGAGGTATAGAGTACGATATTCGACTCTGTAAGCGAAGGGGGCCGCGTCATTTTGGGGGCCTGAATGTAATCGCACTAAAAGGGCTTCCCCCTAGAGATCCTACACAAACGAAGTCGGCATGGAGTTAAGTTAACGTCGCCCGATTGGGGTAAATGTACGAGGTCACGTGTCGAACTAAGATGCAGTCTCACCATTATTCAACGCTAACATACGGCACACGTTCAGTCGATACCCCTTCAACCGTTCAGACCGAGTTTACTAACGATGCTAATCACATGCATCATCCATGCAGGATTGGTGCGGTGAGTTCCCAGCTCCGGTATGTTTCGGACGAACAAGAGCATTGTCATCCAAGGTCGTCAAATCTTGAGTAGGAATCATGAAAGCGTTCGAACGTAGATTTTCAGGGACTTCAGACGTGTTGCTCGTTACTCGGTTTTGCAATTGCATCGAACCGTTGTCGATAGACCTACGCGAGTGATAAGTCCATACTTTCTGGCGTGTTTACCAGCTCGCACATTGTGCAGCGACATGTCTTTCTCCGCCACGCAGAGTCGTCCAAAGCTCTTGAAAAGCTCATGTTGGCTATCCTCCTGACTAAAATCGAGTTCACTAAAGTTGAAAAGACAATTGAAGAATCTGCTATGCCCGCCTGATCTTTGTCGCTGTGACTGATGGACAGTGGCAGCCAAGTGTAGCACAAATTTCCGTTGCCTACCTTGAGTATTCGATCCGCTGCTATCTTAATTGTTGCTCTCGCTCATGCGTAGAGTCGATACTGGATCTTAGCAAGGCGCCAATATGCTCATTCTTTCTCACACCAAGCTTTCGATATTGCCAATCAATCCACTCAAGACCACTCAAACAAAAACCAATCACCTGCGACACATGAAAAATCCGAGTTATTCGCTCACACAGAACGATCTGCACATGAAATCTTCGAGTTCCCTATTTCATCTCCCATTCTTTCTTCCTTCCTTCCTCCACCTTACAACCACTCAACCACAAGAAACCTACACACAAACCCACGAAGCTACGTCGCAAAACCATCAACGAACAGACTTACCAACGAAGAGACCTACCAACGAACAGGCCTACCAACGAACAAGACTCCAATCCATACAGCCACGCATCGCAACGCTTGATCCCCAAGCTACACCTCCATCATGCAATTCCCGTCCTCCCTCCTGGCCCTCCTGGCCACCTCACCACTCCTTCTAACCATCCACGCAAACCCCATCCCCCAAACGACAACAATCCCAGCTCCCATGCCCACGGGCTTCTGCGACAACCCGCTGCGCTGCCCTCCTCAACATAGGAACCTTTCAGGGCTTGCGGACCCATTCTGTCATCAAGCAGGAGGATGCATCCTCCCTCCCATTCCGACCATGCTCCCGGCTGCGAGTGCAACAGCCACTACGACAGTAACACCAGCTCCCATGCCCACGGGCTTCTGCGACAACCCGCTACGCTGCCTTCCTACACCTAGGAACCTTTCAGGGCTTGCGGACCCATTCTGTCATCAAGCAGGAGGATGCATTCTCCCTCCCCTTCCGACCTTGACTGGAACTTCGACTGCGACTACAACTGCGCTTGCGACTCCAACCGCGCCACTCGTGCTGACATACGGCGTTGATGAGAAATGCAACAAACATTCCTCGGTATGCGAGATTCACTGGGGCCCCAAGACTATGGAACGCAGAGCTAGCCCAACCAAGACTGAGGTTATGGCGAGAGATAAGATGGCTAAGACTTGGTGCCCGAAACCTACTTCTTCCGATATGGTTGTCTGTCTCGAAGGACATTTGTGGGGCTCAGAATAGATGATGGAAGGCGGGACTTACCTAGATAGATTGACAACTGTGGAGGTTCTGGTTTGTGTATTCGGCGAAGATGGAATTTTGACTTGGGACTAGGAGTCTGTACTTTGGCGGATAGAACACTCGATAGGTCGATAGGTCGATAGACCGCTAGGTAGACAATCAAAAACATTGTTTTTATTCACGTTTCGCTTGGCGTTGCCTCTACAAAGCGAGTCCTAGTCAGCATCAAAGCATAAGCTCCATAAAAGGGAAACGCTCATAAACTCACCTGATAGTCCCCTTCATCACCCCCATCATCTAGCCTTCCACCTAACCCTCCCCACCCAATCCGCCCACCCTCTTACATCCTCCCTCTCCAAGAGTCTCTCCACAGAGTACCACTGAAACCCAGTCAAGTCAGCCAATCTGTGAAACACTTTCAAAAGCCCAAACAGGCCATCAAACTCCCTAGAAGCCATTCCAATCCCCAGCACACAAAACATCTCCCCTTACAAAGCCCATACACGCCTCCCACTCGCCAACCAACCCTACAGGACCCACTCTCCCCAACCGAAGCAACAAGAGACCAACTCACCTCCCTCCCCAACTCCTCATTCCCCGCCACCCCATGCACAAAACAATGACAAGCCCTACACAACCACGCCACACTCCCCAGCCTCCATTCCTCACACCATCCCCTCTTCACAGCCTTCTTATGCACCTCTCTCGGAATCAAATGATGATACGTAAGCGGTATCCAGTCCCTACCACAAATCTCGCACGCATCTGCTTTCTTGCTCGTTAATAGAGGTGGCGGAGGAGCCGTTGCGGAGGAGATGTATTCGTTTAGGGGCGGCGTGAGGAAGGTGGGGAGGTCGGTGGGGGAGTCGATGAGGCGGTAGGCGAGGAGGGAGTCCGGGATTGTGGGGGGGAGGGTCGTGAGGAGGGTCGTGAGGGTTGAGGGGGGGAGGGGGGATGTGTAGAGTTCGGCGAGGTGAGTGTTGTTTTTTATAGAGGCGTAGGAGAGAGTTTGGAGGTCTGGTGTGAAGGATGTGAAGACTTCGGTGGCGATGTACTACTAGGTATCATCAGCAATTGGCCTTTTGCATGCGTTGCAAGTCGGCGGTACGTCTATGAAGTCTGCTAGATCCTCTGCGTCATTGGTGTCGGTTTCTGCCGTTGGGCGTGGAGTCACTGTCGAGGTTGAGGCATTCTTACGGCCTTTGGGTCGCTGCCTTCGTTTGCCATTGTTGGGTTTAGGGGCGCTTCTGTGGATTATGGGGGTAGAGAGACAGTCTCGGAGGACGGCGAAGTTGGGTTGGACTGAGGGGGCGAGTGGGTGCATGATTGTATGGGAAGTACGCGAGGATTGAACGTATTATAAAGGTTTCTACTAGTGGCTTGTATTGGCAGTATATCGTAGCCTTTGAATGTCTCTCTGAATTGTTCCAAAATCTGCTTCTCTACTTTTAAAATATGATGCTAGCTAGAGATCGAATATAAGGAACCAGCCTACCAACGGTGACACCGTAAGCTGAGACGTTTAAAAGCCCTAACTCCCTTTGCCCACGGTATCTTTCCAATATGTACCCTTTTCCCCTACAAATTACTCCTGAGAAGCGATCGTTATCGTAATTTTTACCACCAGTTGATCATTCCATCCAGTGCCGATCCATTCGGCCCACCCTGTCCATCATTCGCCTCCATTTGGAAATCCTTAACCATATCATCCCATCCAGTCCAATTGAAACCCTCATCCATGATCGGCCGTTCCTGAGCAAATACACTGGGATCAAGAAGGTACGAACCTGCATCGGCGAATCCATCCTGCGGATCCTGCTGCATTGGTAGATATGGCTGTGGTAGACCATTCGAGCTCCCTGACTCAGGGGTCAAAACATTCGTGAAACCATCCGAGACTGACATGTTAGTGTCGAAGGTTTGAAAGTCCGCCATGCTATTGACAGTCGACATTGGTCCTGGTGGGACGCCCAATGAAAACGTGGCCGGTCCTATAGATCCGTCGAGGGGAAATTGAGCTTGCTTCTGCAGTCCCTTGGACCTCTCAGCTCTAGCCTTAGCCATCAGCTTCCGCAACGGTTTCCACAGCATGCCCCGTTGATTTGAAGAAACAGCGCCTCCCCAGTCATTGAATACATCTTCGAGTACCATCCAAGCTTTATCGACATCAGGTCCGATAGTTCGAACGCACAACTGTGACAGAACGAAGGCTAGAGCATGCCATTGAACGTAAGTGCGGAATAGCCAGCCCCATTTCAACGTAGTCTTGTCTGTCTCCAGCAAGCGAGAGAACTCTATGACTTCAATGGATGTCAGGAACAATCGGTCTTTCACATCTTGAGAGAGTCCTGCGCCGCGGTCTACACGTGAGAACGGATGATGCACAATGAGCCACATCTTGGCCATGATGAGCCGAGCCACCGTCGCAGCAACCCAATGGAGAGGAATAGTCGTATCCAGGTGTCTGAGGTATTTTTTCTCAAGATATTGGTGTAGTTCGTCAATGAGGTGTTCTTTATCTTCGAGACTAAGACCCATACTCTTCGTCCGGCAAGGACCTGGTCCCGCAGGTACGTAGCTAAGCCGACGAACAGTCGTACTGACCGAGTATCGAATGAGGTCGAATGTCATCTCTGTAGCACCTTCGTGTCCTTCTGGCGCTTCCTTCATTGTAGGACTGATGTCTTCGTCATTGATGTTTAGTGGAAATTTAGTATCGAAGCTTTGCTCGATAATTGAAGGATCTGCGCCCTGGTCTTCAGAAGCACGCACATCCAACGTACATATCTGCCACCACAACCGTCTACGCATCTCTGTCTCGAAGGGCGATAGACCGAATTGTTGCCCATCTCTATGACATCCTTGAGCTTGAGCAAGACGAATTAGAAGGCCCGTGATTGTCCACACATAGCGCGTGTCGTCAGACCTGCGGACGCAAGTCAAGAACAGTAGCATAGACTGCAAAACCACAAAGTCTTGAGTACTCAGAAAGCCAGCACGAGCCAATGCTTGCTCTGTCGCGAATCGATATTTGCGAAGTGCTGCCTGCTTCTCCAGTCCCAGGTGTACTATGCAGTCATCTGGCGATAGCGAGGTCACGGCGGTGTAGTAAATGGTAAACATGAAGACCTCCAATGGCTTACTAATATTATCCAGATCCTGGGAGGCTTTCGAGATCATGTTTTCGTGGAAAGGTATATGAAGGAGCTTGATCACAGGGTCGATGTTGGTCTTGTAGATGTTCCAGTAAAGAGGAATCTGTTCCTGCGGTGGGTGAAAGTTGCGAAGAGAGAGCACGGTCGAGCTAAAACTAAAGATGAATCCTTGATGATTGGCAGTCGCTGAACTGCCAGAGCCGGGAGAGGGATAGTCGTCTTCCTCATCCGTAGGATCGTCCAGTATGTCTCGCATTTCCAAGACCTCGTCGCTCAAGCTGCTCCAAAATTTGTTGCTGACGTATCGACTCCTCCCATCCTCCACTACCAAACGTCCAAATTCTTTAACTATGCCGTCCGCTTTCTTATCATGGTTCCCTACCTCGGAATTGCTACTGGGTTCATGATACCCAAGCATGCCAGATCCCTTCTCTTTCTTGATAAAGTCTGTTTCCTTCGGATATGGTACAGTAGGACTAACGTTCTCGGCCTCCGCATGTTCGACGATTGTCTCGCCATTCTCGTCGATTCCCTTTCCCAAGCTCTGCACAACTCCTTCCAGTCTTCTAAGTCTTGCAAGTAGTTCAATGTCCGGTGGCTTCCTGCTACGTCTAGGAGCTCTGCCCGGGCCAGGGAAGACACATTCAATGGCGGCTCTATTGCAATTCGAGCACGGGTGCCGCTTGTCGCATTTGACCTTTCGCTTTCTGCAGGTAACACACGATCGTGAGTTCAGTCCTGTGGTGCCAGGTGTACCGTTAGCACCATTTGCAGGCGGTGTAGCCCTCTTTGCGTTCGCTGAGGCTGAGTCGCTGGGAGAATTGCTGTTGCTTTGGTTGACATTGTTTTGCGAAGCTGTTGTAGGCGATGTGGTTTCTGCAGGAGAGAGCGAGAAGTTTGTGTCAAGTTGAGACATGATTACTGGGCATGGTACAACCTCCAGAGCAAGTTTGCAATAGTGAGTGACGTTGAGAAGCTGTAAGATGTGTAAATTAGTTGAGCAGGTGATTGGTAAGATAGTGCCAAGCTCTACACCGGTGTTTATCTAATCGCCGAACTTAATAGCATCATCATAGCCGGGTAGGGCAGCCACATTCGTCCGACACATAAGACTGAACAAGGCTATACTCCGTACAGAGCTCGAGACAATTACATGTATGGTTTGACGGTGAATCATATGATTAGTAAACATGCAGCAACAATCGCTGCCCTCTATGGCTTGACGTGATTGGCACTCTGTTTGACGTCCTGGTTGCTGTTCGCGGCACAGCCTACGGATCCCGCTCAATCAAAACGTCCCGTTCTTCGCTAGATATTGCTTGGGTCCAACGTTAGGTCTATTTTCATCCGTGATACCGTAATCTGGGATCTTCTGACTCACCGACTTTCCGCTGCAGGAAGAGGCTGCTTTGAAGATGGAATCGCCCCCGCCCTACAGCACATTTTCCCTTAGGGCATAATACAACGACTAAGCTTACCTAGATCCTACGACTGGGGGATTGATCTATTAATAGATTATTCTATCGCACCTCGGAGTCTAATAGGAACCGCAGATTTCATTCCCTACAGCCAACAAGCGTCTACGGGCCTTACTGTACAATATTGAGCTTCTTGCGCCCAGCTGGAGTCAAGTATAGAATCCTTCCGATATCCAGAATCCGATAGCTTAGTACATTACGAAGAACTTTCCCGCATTCCATTTGATAAACCAGGCGTGGTTATTGAGCAATGCCAGTAGATGCGAAATTATGGCAATCTCAATTTCCGCCGGTATTCTCACTAAGACCAGAAACGACATCTGAGTTGCAGGAGTTGTTAGCGTGCGGAGTACTAAAGCATCTGGTTGATGTGGTACATGGGACATTTATGGCTTGACCCTCGGGTTGTGCGTCTTCAAAAGGTGGACGGAGACAACGAGATGAGATCTTGAACAAAGATATGGTATCTGACGCATTTGTACAAATGTCGATCCCACGGCTATTTAACGGCCTGCAGAGGATCCGATATAACCCCGCCATATGCTCAATATTGCTGGGGTGATAGACTAAAGGAAAACCTTTACTCTTAAACCTAAACACGATCGCTCAATACACCCCTACCATCCTTGACAACGTCAACTATGCAACAAAGGACTCCGGTAGTAATGCTAGCGATTAGAACGTACTTCCAGCCGTGTTGACCCCCAATGCTCTTCACGAGTGCTTCCTATCATCTTGAACGAATCTATTCTTCCCAAACAAGCGTTCTGCCTTACTAGCCTTTCCATCTGCAATCTTCTTTCTCGCTCGTGCTGGATTGTTCTTCGGTTGTATTCTCCTGCCCACACAGAATCTTGTTAGCCCCAGTCCTCATTCATCCTGCACATCTTGCGTCCACGACCGCGCATCGAGGCTTGCGATTGACTGCATGGGTCGAAGTTCCTCCCAAGTGAGGGAGCTTGCCTTGTTCGTTCCCATTCCATGCTCGTTGTGTTGAAAATATGTCTGGATGATCATTAGCCACTACTCAGATGGCGGTGTATGTTAAAGTAGCCATTTACCCGGAGTACTTGGTCTTGCTGAGCGAGGCTGCCCCATATTCTGTTGTGAGCAGCTTTGTGTAATCGTATGGTATTTTTACGGCCTGGCCTTCGAACAGACTGTCTCGTAGTGGAAATAGATCTTGGGTCTACACGATGCATGAGATTGGTACTTTGGGCAACATGGACTTGTGCAGTACTAACCCTTTCCTCGTGTTGATCCTTTGAGCATATTGTGTTTGGGAAGCCTTCTTTAGGTCTGACAGCCGTGATATCAATGAACAAGCCTGTCTGAATATCGATCCATCTTGCATCGATGACGTTCAGATAGTCATCATATGAATCGTCCGTGTATTTAGGGTTGACCTCTAGTAGATATTTTCGCTTTCTGTAGCTATGTATAGTCATGTTGTAATAGCTGGCAAGGAAATGGACCGTAGTGTTCGTCATTTGCACGTCGATGTCGGAATCCCACGGTAGGATCTAGGGAATATTAGTCACACCAGGAGACTTGAGCGCGGTGTCCATGGCCTTACTTTATGATTCCACCACCAGCCCAGCAATGTCCCGTGTATTATCCATGTTTCAGCCCCCAAATCTGCCATCGACCAAAGGTAGGATTGCATCAGCAGTGTAAGGTTCGACTTCTGTTCTTCGTAGGGTAGAGCGTGGTCGGTGAATCTGGATCTGATCAGCCTGACTCGTCTTATGGAAGAGCAAAACGTTCTCATACCGGCCATCGTAGTGAGGGTGGAAACTTTAGCCGCTGTTTAGCATACCATTATATAGGTGGAAATGTTGAGTAGAACTTACACCGACTCATCTGTAGAAGCCGGGTATGTCAGCAGTGTCATTCGTGTCACCAGGAGACCAGACTCACGCCAGTACTTCTCCTTCGGATCACCACCTCTCCCACCCATATACCTGTAATCATATTTGATCCTCACGCTCTCGAAATCAGCATCACCACAACCCCGGCTAATCTGGAGTAGGAAGGCTGTCAACTTGATGGCGGGCGAAAGCCATGAGGCCGACCGGAGAATCATTGAAGCGATCGCTGTGGACACGAACGCCGCATAATAGGCCAGTGACAAGACGATAGCAGTTATAAGGGTTGATCAACCCAGGAGAAAGTGCTGCGGTCGTAGTAGTTGAAGGGTAGATTTAGCTGAGACAGCGAAGGATTGTCGTGTGCCTAAGCCACTGTCGACAGAAGGATCTTTTCGTCAGGGATCTTCAGCCGCAGGCCTGACTTTTATCTGGTCTTGAGAACTCCGCCACTTCCTTCGAGAGAGTAATTTAGGAGCACGACTTGCTGCTGTCAATACCTTGTCTGATGCAATAGTTGAGACTGGGCGCAATAGGTTGTTCAGTCCGGAACGAACAAAGCGTCGTCATTGAGTGCATCTGGAGCCGAGTCTTGGCTTTAATTGGCAAAGTGTCTCGATAATCTCCGCCCTGTAAAGACGCGAAGCCGACATCCGGATCCGTCCACGTACTTTTTGTGATTATTGATTTTGTGATAGTAAGCACCTTCTTGTTCTGACGTACTGCCGCAAATAGAGAAGCGTGGGAGAAGGTCCATATACAAGGGACTTCTCGCGTGGAAAAGCTTGTACGTAAAGCTTGGTATGCTTAGCATCTCTGGGCGCGTTCCAAGCGCCAGATCTAATCTTACCCTATCACGAGAATGTACAATATAGATATGTACGTGTTATGGCATTGTTCTCTATCTAGACTACGCTGTCCCTCTTTCAAGGCAGACAGCCCAGGTGAAGCTCTATGGTCACCCAAGGTGGCAGTGGCGAGTAAAAAGTATTAGCCACCGTTGCCTTTTCTCAAATACAACGTGAAGACCTCTATGCATAGGAACAAGAGCTCAATGCTCCAACAATCTCAAGCTACCCTGAACGACCACATTTTCCAGAACCGATCCTGGAGGAATGTCGATCGTGCTGCCCTCCGTAGCCACAATGATGACAGTGCCCTTCAATACCACTCCTCGACCCAGGTTGACGGCGCCAGTGATGGTCAAGTGATCCAATTCGAGAATTTTGGGAATGCTGGGGATTCGCTTCTGGAAGTCGCTGACTTTCTTGAAATCGTTGCCCAGCTTGATCAATGGTGCCCCTCCGAAACGATCTGCGTCGATGACAAGCTGGCCGTGTTTCAAGCTATAGAGATCTGACTTGACGAGCATAAGATCAGAGCATGTCTTGACAGGCAAGAAACGTCGACGTGGCACGTTGACACCGTGGGCGTTCTTGAAGTGGCGGATCGCTGCACCAACAGCGGTTTCTAATTGAACAATGTTGGCGTCAGATTCCCCCTTCTTGTCGGCTGGTATCGACTTGTTATTAGGGATGATCTCCATCTCGAGTTCGTTCTGCTCAACGACTCGCTTGACGGCTTTCAAATTGAGCCAGATGTTGTTGGTGTTGAAGTATTTGAACTTCTTAATGGACTTGAACTCGTTTGTGTGCTCCTTCGGAACCTGAGCAATTTCAAGTAGGCGGACCGAGCCTTCGTAGTCAATGATAGTTCCACCCTTGACATCAGCCTTGGTCTTATTGGTCAATTCCATTATATACTCAGAATCGCTTTGAACCATGTGCTGCAGAATGCGAAGGTCAACGACCGCACCCAAATTATCGGCATTGGAGAGGAACAGGATCTCCACGCCTCGCTCAAGGAGCTTGTCGAGGATGCCAGAGTTGTATAGAGATTCGAAGACGTCTCCATGGCCGGGTGGGTACCAATCAGAAATCTGTGAGTCGTAGGACCTTGGTGCTGGGAGAAGCGAATCTCTCAAAACGCGGGGATAACGTGATTGGTTGAAGGTCATGATATCGATATTGTGGCCTTCATACTTCTTGATGATGTTCTGGGTGTCCTCGTCGGTGTTAAAGGAGTTCATCAAGACGAAAGGCACGTTGACATTGTAGGTTCTATTAAGGTATTCGATCTGGCGAACAGATAGATCGAGGAAGGACATGCCATCTCGGACTTCGATTACTGACTTAGGGCCAACGCAACCCATGGAAGTGCCCAGGCCACCGTTGAGCTTGATCACGGCGAGCTTCTTGAGGTATTCGACAGACTCCGAGTTTGCAAGCTCGTTGTAATCAATGACTTGGGAAGGTGCAGGCGGAGCAATACGGTCCCACGACAGTACGTTGCCTTTAGCCTTGTCGTTGAGGTAGCGGCGGAATAGTCCGAAGAAGTTGTCCATCTCAGTCTCGAACCGCTCTCTCTCGTCTTCGTCCTTGCAAGTCTCCGCTAAGGCATTGAGGGCATTTCGCATTTGGTTGGCTGCAACGGAGGTAGAAGCGTTCTCGAAGGCCTTAGAGTCGGCACGAGGCCTGGTCAGCTCTGAACTCAAAGAGTCTGCGGGCGCCATAGCACATGCAGGATCTGTAGGAGTTTTGTGTGAAAAGAGAGTCATAGGATCTAGAGTTGTGTTCTCGGAGGAGAAATAAGCGCGTAGAGATGGGGATTGTGTAACAGAAGTCATGGTTCTAGACCGCTTGAAGTGAGACACTTCACAGAA
This sequence comes from Stereocaulon alpinum, assembly GCA_018257865.1. Taxonomy (NCBI): domain Eukaryota; kingdom Fungi; phylum Ascomycota; class Lecanoromycetes; order Lecanorales; family Stereocaulaceae; genus Stereocaulon; species Stereocaulon alpinum. The sequence goes on along the minus strand of JAEUBA010000174.1, from coordinate 5,828 downwards.
TAGATTGTGGCACCAATCAGAAGTTCTCCAGAAACCCTAACGATGCAAGGGATGAAGAAACGCTATAGAATAGTTCTGGGGGAGTAAAGCTTGTATTCACAGGCAGAGCTGTAAACAGTGCAGAAGGAGGTGTTTAGATCCGAAGTCATTGCTGCTGGTTTCAGTGTTGAGCCAGTAGCGACTTCCCTAAAAAGTGGCCGCGACCACCCACGCCTTCGCCCTTCAAAAAGGAAAGGAACCTCTTCAGACTCGCGCTTTCTATGGTTTGTATGGAGCCCAGCGGATTTTTCAGGAACATGGAGACTCACCATGTGAGATTGAGACTTTTGATGGTGGTTTCGCTTGAAAGCACCAGCCTCGCCGCCGTTGGTCGCGGCTCCATCCCTAAGATGTGAAGGTATAGCCCTCTGTGCTGCCGCCATCTTGACTTCTATGCTTCAACGGGGTATGAAGTTTCCTGTTATGCATAAGAACGACACATTAGCCTCAGTAAAAAGGGAACAACGTTTGGGAGACAATTGGGAAGGCGGGCTCCAGGTATGGGGCAAGAGGAACGAGCATGACTGCTGGAGTAAAAATAGCAGCCAATTGGGTCTGCAAACGGTTCTCGATCCCAGAGTCGGATGTCGATTGATAGTTGCATCACAGCAAACAAGACAATGCAATCGTTTGCCAGGTTGTAGCTTTGCTGTAGGATGGAGGGGCAGAACTCACGCTATTGGGGCTCGAAAGCTTCGTATATCTGTTCGTCTGATGTGTACAAACAATGGAGAAGATAATCACAGCTTCGAATAGTGTCTAAAGCGAAGATGTTGTTGCTGAATAGTCAATATCAACTCAGCAAGAGCGTTGGGGGATCTGCGTGAATTTGAGCATTCGCCCAGAGCTGTCGGCTGCTGATCATGGGCCTAGTAACGGGACGGGCGTCATAACGTGGGCGCTAGTGAAGAATTTTCCAGCTGCCACTATCATGTCGAGACTGCTTCTGAACTCTGATATACGAGCGACATTTGCACAAGTTTGCAATTACAGGTCTGTAGTGGAGAGCTGTGCTCAATGCAGGGACGTGACCAACGATCTCATTGCTGGAATGGGCTAAGCTTTCCAAGTGCTATCAGTGCCAAGAATTGAGCAGCCTGCAATACGGTATTGTTACATCTACTTTTGGAATATCGATTCCCGAGAAGAAGTTTGTGTGGCGTAGCCATAATCCTGGGATGATAAAGGGGCAGGATAGGGGATGCGAATGTTCAATGATGATCTCTCCCTCCGTGTGCAACAACCGCTTTTCCCATGGCTTTTACCTGCTTCTACCTATTAGCTTGAGACGGCTCTGCACTCTGCGTCACCCCTGTACTCTGCGTCACCTCTGCACTGCCGGCCAAATTCAAAAGGTGAATATTCCAGGCAGCTATCTTTGGTGGGCTTGGAAATTCACCAATCAATACCATCATCATGGTATCACTTGCAGGGTGCTAAAAATACATCGTACGAAGGCTGCCTGAACCGCGTCACAAAACATTTCAATTCCGACCCATTCTCAGCATAGGGCTAGGGCTAAGGATATAGTTATAGGGCACACCAGGGGATATGGACATTTGTATGCGACCTATCTCTCAGAAAGAGAAATTACAGCTTCCTCTATGCTCCAAAGAGGATAGCAATATCTGAAAACTCCGATCCCTAAACCCCTCATCCTTCACCCCCTCCACGATCCCTATCCCTCTTACACCCCAATCTCCCCTTCAACCTCCCAAACCAATCCTTAAACCTCCTCCTAATCATCTCCCCCCGAAAACGCAACTCACCCCCAAACCTCTCCCTCCTCCTCAACCTCTCCTCCAACCGATATATAATACTTCCAATCTCCGCCAATATCAGCAAGTGCCCCCTTTCCCTCTCCCTCAACAAACCCTCCGTATCTATTCCATTACCATTCTTTACTCCATTCAAGTGTTTCCTTTCTACCTCGATTGTAACGCGAGCTAGCCATGCTTTCATATCGAGTATTAATTCTCTGAGCTCGGGGGTGGTGAAATCCATTTCTGCGGTTGAGCGAGCTAGGTCGAGGATGTTGGCTAGGACATAGGTTTTTACTTCTGAGGCGGTGGTTGGTGGGTCTGAGTGGGTTTTTGGTGAGGAGGTTTTGTCGGTTTGTATGGATTTCATTTCCTTGGAACAGGCGTTGTCTGTTTGAATGTCTCCCTTAGTGGGTTTGCTGTCGTCTAGTAGGTCGAGTTCTGATTTGGTGCCCTTTGTATTCAATTTGACGTCTTTTGACTGGCGGTTCTTGAGTAAGTTGCGCATCTTGTTTCGAAAGTGTAATGGAACTCATTGAGTATTGGTATTGCTGCAATATAAATATCTACCTCTGGATGGCAATGCTGAGGAGTAGGAGCAGAGCTGAATATGTCTTTCTTTTCTAGCATTTTTATAAGAGAAGTATGGGGTTTTTCTTACTTTGCATGTGATTGTTGGCCGTTGCCAAGATGACTCCCTCATGTGAAGCCGGAGTCTGAACGTCTGGCGTGCCGACAAAGAGAAAGTATTCCGCGCACGCACGTATTCGATACAATAGTAGATGATGTCGAGAGGAAGGCATAGGCAAGCATTGCATTGCAATAGAAATCAACAACATGGCAACTGAAACGGCGTCCGATTTTCTGCACTCCGGCAAATGAAGACAGAGTAGTCGAATAAGTGCAGATCGATTGACAGCTTGTATCGGGGCAAGAAGTGTGTATTGGAAGTTCTAGCAGAATAGGACACGAAATCAAAGGACAAGCCAAACATTGTAGAATTTGCTCCATATCTATCCTTTCGATACCAGCGTAAAGCGACACCCTCAGCAAAGAAGATCTTTCCCTCCGTGCCCTGTATCGTTTGTATAGCATCCAATTGCAATTTATCTTTTCGTTCACCGGACGCCACGTCTCCGTGAGATTTTCTGCTCGAGTTGGGGCCCCGTATTCTCGTCGACTAATGATCGTTGGTTGTCTTTTTCAACCCAATAGGTCATCCATTGCTCCTCCGCTCTTTTGTCCGTTGCTCTGCATCGGCTGCATAGGCGCTGCTGAGCTTGCAGCAGGAGCTCCCCAGATACCCGCCGCTGCTTTCTGCTTTTGCATGCTTGCTAAATTCGGTCCACCACTGCCAGGAGTAGGAGCCTTCTTGATACCAGCGTTTGCACTCGTGGTTGACCACAACGACGCAAAAGCATCGCCGCCAGATGCCGATGGCTTTGCGGCAGGTTTCGAGAATGAATTGTTCGAGGCCATACCAGGTCTGGCGCCGAGGGCAGATGATGGTTGAGAGGAGGGCGTGGGCACTTGGACGGAAGTGAAGTAATTGGGCGTCGCTGCTTGGTAGCCTGTTGGTCGTGGCGCTTGGGTTTGCTGCTGCATCACTGGTGGTGGAGATGTAAAGGCGCTTGCTGCTGGAGGTGAGGAGATGTTGTAATTGCTGGCTGGTGGCGACATTATGCTGCTAGTGGCACTTGGAGCGGGTGAGATCGAATTGAAGCCGACAAGGTCGCCGAGATTGGCGCCTTGACTTGATGAGACGGGCTTAGGAGCTGCGAATTGTGTGCCTGAGGCATTTTGGGTGGTCATGGGTAGTGGTATCGTAGAGTTGGAAGCTGTGGTAGTTGGTGTTGCGGATTGGAAGTCGTCAAAATCGTCATCATCTTCTAGAGCACTTGCGGGGGGTTTCTTGCCTACGGAACTGAATTCCTTTGGAGGGGTTTCTGGTGGAATGTCATCGTCAAATCCCAGTATATCGATCTCTAGCTCCTTCGGCTTGGGTGGCTCCGCCTTCTTGGCTCTCGCACTTGCTGGAAGTGAATCTCGCTTGCGGGTTACTGGGGAGGATGTGGCGCCTTCATCATACTCATCATACTCTTCGAATCGGTCCCTCCTACTGCTCGAGTCCTGGAAACCAGATGCATTGCCTCCGTAACCACCACCATCGCCGTATACGCCACCACTGTATCCTCCATATCCAGCATCTTCACTCCCGAAGCCTCCGTACTTGCTGCCCCCAGACATGCCACCACTCATCGCGCCACCTTCTACGCCTCCAAACTTGTTGCGATTGGCTCTTGCTTTCTTTCGTTCTGCTCGAATCCGTTCGACGTCTCCCAGAAGTTCAGCTAGCTCTTTCGATCGATTGCGGACGTTAACGCCTTGGTCTTTGCCGTTTTGGTCAATGTAGTGGAATTGTCGTAGCATTTTCAATAGGGAGAGATGTGAACGGGCGTCGTCAATGACCCTTTCGGAGCCATTCTTGATCAGGAATTCGAGGAGCTGTAGGGCCTGTTCGCCGTTAGCAACGACATCTCAAGTCTAAAGTCGACTCCATAAGGACCTTATAGATCTGCCTCCATTCTTCGGCAGCTTTCTCTGTGAATCGTTTATAGATCATGGGCATGATCTCGTTCAGCAGGTGGCTAGACAAAGTCATGAGCAAATGCAGAACTAAGGCAGAATACGTGCGTACTAGCTATGAGTGCCATTGGCTATTTCTTGCATGAGACTCGAAGAAGCCCCCCATGGTTCGTTGTTTGTGGCCTCGCGGACCTTCAATCGGAGCTTAGCATGAGCGAGGGACTTCTTTGGTTGTTTTTCACACCTTCGCCTCCATCTCAGTATAATTCATCACAGCTACAATGGCAGCTGTCAGCTTTTGTCCAGCTTGTACACCTTAATAAGAAGCTCACCATTTTGAACCTTGCGAACACCTGCTTTCAGGTCATACAACGTCAAATTGCTGACCTGATCCTTGAGGCTGTTAAGATCCATCTTGAGTCTGCTATTGAAGAAATTGAGGAATCGATGAAGCTGAGGGCCCAATCTTCAGGAGGTTGTCGCTGACTTTGTGATGATAATTCTTAGGTTGTATTACCTAAGCCGATAGACGGGTCAACAGGTTCCACCCCCAACCGGCTGCAACCCCTGCCGGCAGGCCCTTGAGGGCCGCCAGAAGTTCTCGGCATTTCAAGCCAAAGCATATCTATAGGGTTCTCTTAGGGGCACAGAGGGCGAACCCCAGCACAACGACGTATCTAACTCAATACGCAGGCTTCTGTGAAAATTTCGGTACAGAGATTGCAAAGATCCATACCATAAAGCGCTTTGTGTTGGATTATGTCTACCTACTAATTCCGATGCCCTCAGGCTCGACCAAGATTGCTGGTGGGGAGTGTAACCATTAGAGGGCGAAGCCTTCTATGTCTGACCAACCACACGAATGAGTGTTCAATGCTGAATCTACATCTTGACTGTCCGCTATATAAGCCATCAACACCTACAATCATTGGTATAAAGCCGTTTTTCGAAAACTTTCGGTGTCATATTACTGTAAATACCGTGTCATTAAGAGCTATCGTATCATCGTCGTTGTTACACTGATTCTTTCTCTCTGGACACACCGATCTGCACCCACTGTAACAGCAACGAATGCGCACCACGGCGTTGGTGGGGAGGTCTGTTGCTATGAAGCTGAGACCTGGGGGGGGAGGTGAGCGAACTCGCCGTCAAAAATGATACTAGGGACGGGATATTGTAATCGAGCAGTTAGATAAGGCAGTCAGCTGAGACGGTCGAAGTCCCTGTACAACAGTTGTCCAACACCTTTGGCATTAAAGATACAAAAGCCAGCACCATACACCTCTTCCCAAACCCCAGAACAATCCACTTACGCCACCACCCCCCCCCCCCCCCCCCCCCCCCCCCCCCCCCCCCCCCCCCCCCCCCCCCCCCCCCCCCCCCCCCCCCCCCCCCCCCCCCCCCCCCCCCCCCCCCCCCCCCCCCCCCCCCCCCCCCCCCCCC
>JAEUBA010000173.1:0-33576 GCA_018257865.1 Stereocaulon alpinum | reverse complement strand
TACACTAAAGGCTCGCCTAGCTACTTAGATAGGGGCCGTCCTTTTCTAAAATACGCCTTCTAATTTATAACTTAGTATATCCTTCTCTTAGTCCTATATACCTATAACCCCAGCCTTCCCCTAAGATAGACTACGCGTTAGTCTTAACCGGTAGATACGTATTAAGCGTACGTAGATATTAGATTTTTTAAATTAACGGCTAGGTAGGTATTGCCTATACTCTTTACTCGTTAGGCTAAGATACTACACCTAATACTAATTCTTGCTGTCTAGTCTCGATCGTAGGGGAGGTATAATAGTCGTAGTGGAGTTAGGGTAGGTATTATCGCATTACCCGAAAAACTCTATACGGAGTTCTCAGCAACTACGCGACGTCTTAATATCGTTTAACCTATAATATATTAGGGGAGACATCTCAGCTCTGAATAGGTATTCAGGTTCGTAGCTAGCACCGCGTACAGGTGTGTCTCTATCGCTGGCCAAATTAAAGGTATATCTCTTATATCTTCGTCCTATCCTTAGGTTAAGTATTTTAGTACTTCTATTAATAATCCCTATTATTAATCTATTAAAGTTTATTAACGCGTATAGCTCGCGTTTTTATATAGGTAAACCGTATTTCCTTATAAAGCTTAGTTTAATTAAATCCTTACTTAATCTACTATTAATAATAACCCTTACTAGAATACTATTAACCTTCGCCTAAAACTGAAATCTAATATTATTTCTAGATTTAGCTACGGCTACCTATTTAACCTTCTTAGTAATTCCGCCACCTAGTCTATTTATTACGGAACCTACTAGTTTTTTATAAGTTCCCCCTTAGAGTCCCTAGTAATCAGGTCCTCCTTAATAAACTTATTAAGTAGGATCTTTTCCTAATACTTTAGGAGGTTCCTAACCGCTTTATCTAAATAATAGATTAATAACTATAAATCTTATAGAATAAGTTATTAGTCCGGTAGTAATATATTTCTATCTTTTAAGAACCTTAATCCTTTAGGGAGTTTCTAGTAGACTAGATTATTTAGATCTAAGTACTTATCCCCTTATAATATTTCTTAAATCTTCTAAGCTACTAGAGATTTAAACTCTATAAGTCCCTTAGTCTTATCCTAGGCGAAGCTTATAGATAGACTTCTAAAAAGACTTATAAACTTAGTAACTAATAATAACCGCTAGCCGTTTTCTACTAGTTTCTTAGCCTATTTATCGCTTAGTAAGGTTATTAATACCTATATTAGCTTATCTATAGTAACTTTTCGTACGTATACCTTAACCTTATTTAGTTTATTATATAAATCTATTACTTACTATTCTACGTACTCTAATCGCTATTAATAGGATTCTAATAGTTCTTCTTAAGTCCTTTAGGTATTTAACCTTAAAGCCTTAATCCTATTAAGGGTCTTATTATCTAATAAGGCTTCTCTCTCTATAAGTTCTCCTAACTCGCTTCTTAAGGATAGTTCCTAGCGGGGATTATTAGCCTAATCCTTACTAAAGTATTCTTTACTATTTACTATAGATACCTAATATCTTAGTTTCTAGGGATACTATCCTAATCCGTCCTTTTCGTTAAGGTATATTTAGTATAAATTATTATAGTAAGCCGTCTAACTTAAGTAGTTATATTCTTTATTAGTTAACTATTCTAGCCGTTCCGGCTACTCCTATTTATTATAGTTAGAGTTTATATCCCCTACTATAGCTACCTACTCTTATTAAGGGTACTTATTTTAATAGTATCCCTTCTTATAGTATCTATAGTATTCTATATTAGATAGGTCCTTCTTCTACTTCTTTCCCTTATAAGGTTTCCTAGAGAATTTCGCCTTTATAGCTAAAATATTTTCTCTTCTCCTAAACTTAGTAACTAAGGCGGAAGACTTCTATTCTATCTTTCTTTTATATATCCTATTATTAATAGAGTAGACCTTAGATACTAACTATATAAAGTTTCTAATATTATTAGAATAGGTGAGCTTATCCTTAACCTTATCCTTTAATCCTTTTTAATATATAGCGGCTTAAGCGTCTTCTAACTAATTAAGTTAATAGGTAATTCCTCTAAACTACGCTATATACTCTATTATAGATCCCTTCTACTAAAGATTTATAAGCTTACGTTCTAGCCTTCTTTCTTTAGTATTATCCCTAAAGTAGGACCTTAAGAGGTTCCTAATATATATTTTATTAGAGATAATCTTTAAGGACTTATCCTCTATAATATTAGGGTCCTAAATTAAAAGATATTCCTTAAGTTAAGGTTAAAGGGCTGCTATAGCGTCGCCTTTAAGGTATAAAAGGTAAAATATATTCCTAGCCTTTATAATAGAGAAGCTTAGTATATTAAAGGCTATATATAGGTTAATTTATTAGAGAAATATATCTAATCCTCCCTTCCTACTAGAGAACTTTATAGGGGTAGGTAACTTTATCCCTCTATTACTAATAGTAATTCCTTCTTTAGGAACTAAAGCTACGTCCTTTCCTTTAAATCTACTTATTACTTTAGGCGTAATACGCCGTCTCTCCCCTAAGGTAGAACTAAAAGTACTTATACTATATAGTCTAAAGTATAGTATTTAAAGTATAATAGGGTAGTTTAACTCCTACGGGTAAATTATATAGTATATTAAGTACTAGAAGGTAATAGAGATAGATAGTTATTAAAGTATCTTTAGCTAAAACTCCTCTCTATTATATAAGTTAAATATAAGGAGATAAGAAAATATTCTACTAAAGGAAAACCCTTCCTTATATATTTAAGGGAGGAACTCTATACTCCTCTAAGTCGCCCTAATTACTCCCTATAATTATAGCGACTATAGCGACTAGTTATTATAGGCGTAGTAGTCGCGCCCTATAATTACTACGACTACTACGACTAGTTACCTAATAGCGGTCCCTAAGCTACCTTACCTAATATATTCCTTATCACGCCTAGACCCGTAATATTAGTACCTTTCTAATAAAGATCTCTTATATATTTCCTATATATATAGAGGCTTCTTTAATTAGATATATACTTACTATTAATTTATATCTTATCTATTAATTAGTTAATTAATTTATATACCTATTCTAGTATCTATATATACTAATAAGGGTATTCTATTATATTATTTATATAACTAGTAGATAGTATACGTAGTATATCTCTCCTAGCCGTAAGAGAAACTATAGCGTACTACCTAGATAAAAACTCCTACTTATTCTTAATAATATAATTACTTTTAGTCTAGGGATCTCGCCCTAGACCTTCTTATTACTAGAAACTTTTACTATATATTATCTAATAATATATACTAAGCGTTCTATAATTGCAACGTGTTAGTAAGGAATTAGTATGTAATAAATTGGTTGCTAAGTCTAATTCTACTTGCGAGAGCTATTTTAAATATGTACTAAGGCGGGCCTCAGCCCTACGTTACCGTAGTATAATATAATATAATAGTATAAGGCTATATTATAATAATCTGCCCCGATTATAAGAAAGTAAGCAAGACGCCCTCGTCTTCTAAGTAATATACGATATAATAAGTAGCGTAACTAGCCAAAATTAATATAAGCCTTTAGATAAGCCTAGTATAACTATCTTCTAGACTTATAAGGCCGTCCTAGTCTCCGTCTAGGAGTTTTAGGCGTTTCGGCGGGTATAGTTACTTCAACCTAATATCTTAGTACACCAGCTTCAGCCTAATCTCTGCTTCGTAGACCGGCCTTATACTCTTTAACTAGTACTATAGTATTAGCAAGCTGATCTATAGTCCTCTATTTATTAAATTATACTTCGAAACCTTCCTATCTTACTAAGTATTACGTAACTATCTTCCTACCCTTACGTACTATACGTTTGTTCAGAAGCCTTTTAATATAATAGGACTTCTATTTATCAGTATCTCCTTCGACGAAGACTAAAGGAGGATATATAGGTCGTTCCCTACTAAAGGGATTAGCTGCGGTAGTAGGTACTAGCTCTAACTAAGCTATAGTAAATACGTTATAGATCCTCTAGTATTTAGGGATATTAAGGCGGTATACTAGGCGGCCGACTTAGTCTAGGATCTTAAAAGGACTAGCGTATTATTAACTATATTTTCTTCCAGTAATAGCTATAGCAGGAATATCGTATCCTTTATATAAGCGTAGAAGCACTTTATTACTAGGCTTTATAAATATTAGTTAGTACTTCCTATTATAGTAGTATTTTTACGTTATAGTAGTAAAGGTAATTACGTCTATAGCTTCTTTTCTAGCGACTACTTTTATATTAAAATCTCCTTTCTTATAACTAACCTTAATAAGGTCTAGAGCTTGATTAGGCTCAAATCTATAGGCGATATTATAGGGAGTCCTTCTAGTAGTTATTAATAATAATCTATTAAGCCTAGCCTATAACTTAGGTAGTACCTCCGGCTAGGCGGTAGGATCTTTTAAGGTATAGATATAATACCGCAGAGCTATCTTAACTGTTTAATTAGTCCTTTCGCTTATTCTATTAGTCTGTGGATAATACGCTATAGAGTAGAGTAGGTATACGCGAAGCTGCTTAAACAACTCCTTCTAGAAGTCTAAAAGGAATTTCGGATCCCTATCTAAGATAATAGCTTTTAGTAGCCCCTAGTTAATTAGAAGTAGTCGCTGCAGCAATTACTCCGCCTAATCTTTAGCAGAAAATATCGTTTTGCTAGTAAGTAGCGTAACTAGCTTACTAAACTTATAGGTAACTATTATTATATAGTCCTATCTAGCTTTGCTAAGGGGTAAGCTAAGGATAAAATCTATTACTAGTATATAGAAAGGTACTAGTAGGGAGTTAATAATTTATATACTATTATAGGGGAGATATTAGCGTGTCTAAAAGACCTAATACTGCGGGTAATATTATAGGTATTCTCGAAGGAGCTTAGATAGTCTATAAATATACTACGACGAGGAAACACGTTTATAGTATTAGGCGAAGCTTAGATATCTATCTCTATATCTAACTTCGAGGACGTCAGCTACTACTAACGGCGGAATATAGAGTCGTTAGTAACCGGTAGCCTTATCGATATAGTAGATTAGAAATTCTAATAATAAGATTAACGCTTCTCTTTCAAAGCGTAGCTTCGCTACGTTCTTACTAAGTTACTTATTTATATAGATTTACTCCTTAATACGCTGCTAGCCGGAGTTATTACTATATCCTTCTAAGATTCTTTTCCTAAAGTTATTACTTATTTCTATAAGGGTGGCGGCGTACTAGTAGATAGGTATAATATCGGAGGAGGCGTAATATAAGGTATTAAGCTTAGAATAATCTAAAGTATAGTTTATTTTATTTAAACTCGCTAGGCGAGAGAGGGTATTAGGGATAATATTCTCCTTCCCTAGCTTATACTTAATATCTAAGTCGAAATATTAGAAGAATTTAGATATACGAACGAGGCGTAGATTTATCTTCTAAGCCGCTAAAGTATTAAGAGTCTTCTATATCGCGATTTCTACAGTTACTGAATAGTTAGTTAGGATATAAGTTATTATAGACTCTGCTATATATCGAACTTTCTTTAAGACCTAGACTAGTCTAGCTACTTCCAGCTTAGTAGGCTAGTAGGACTTCTCTACGGTAGTAAGTAGCCTGCTGAGGAATAGTATAGGCCTAACCTTATTATCGATTAGGTGATATACGTAGGCGCCGAACCCGAATTCTTTTAATACGTCTATATTAATATAGAGGTGGATTTTGCTATTAAAATAGATTAGGGTGGTAGGCCTAGATAATAGATACTATAGCGTTTTAAATACTTTCTATTCTATAGGTATAGGCGGTCTAAGCTGCGTGCGGCGTATATAGACCTTTCGGGGATTACCTTTCCCTTAAGGAGATATCTTTAAAAGGGATATCTTTCGGTTAAGTAAGGGTTAGCTAACTTATATATAGCGGGGAATATAATTCCGTAAGTAACCTATTAAACTAAGGTATGTCTTAAGCGTACTAAGTATTACTGGGAATTTCAGCTTTAAAATCGCCTCTAGCTTCTCCTTAGCTATAGAAAGTCTAAGGGAATCTACGCGTTACCTAAGAAGCTTTACTAAGGGGTATCCTATATAGGATTTTATAGGCTTAACTGAAATTCCTTTTTATAGGAATAAGGTAAAAACCTGATATAGATACTCCTTATATTCGCTGAGGGTTTTCGAGGTAATTATAATATTATCGACGTAGGCTCTTGCGAAGTTACGGTAGGGGCGAAGTACTCTATTAATCTCTCGTTAGACGTAGGCTATCGATCCCTTATAACTTATAACTAGTACGCGGAAAGTCTCTTACCCTTAATATATAATAACTATTAGGCGATATCTATACTCCGGTAATATACGCTATTAGTAGAAGAACGAAGTATAGTTAATAACTATAATATACTAATATCCTAAGACTATTATAATAATATCGCTCTAAAGAGGAAGTAGGTATATATTAGGCTATACTATCTTATTAAGCTTTTAGATATCTACTATTACTCTACCTTTACGTTTACTATTAGCTAGTATACGCTAGACTATAAAGATAGGGTAGCTAAATAGCGTTAATTTAGCAGTCTACTTAAGCCTTCCTTAGTTATATAGATTATTAAATATCTTATCGATAACCTCTCTATCTTTCTTATTAAGAGGGTAGGTTTTAGCGGAGCTATTAACCTTTTCTTTCTATCCTTACTTAAGTAGAATTCTTATCTAATAATTTTAGGGAACGTCGACGAATCTAGAGTCTTCCTAGAGCTTAGGGTATAAAGCGACTACTTATACTAGCTAAATTATAGCAGGGTTATAAGGAGAGCTATATATAGTAACACTATTAGGTAGTATAGTTTTAGTAGGCTTCGCTTTAACCGTAGTAGCCTCCTACGGTACCGTCTTAACTAAAGCAGCTATACTTATTAAGGCTAGGTAAGCGGTAGTAGCTTTTAGCACTTATTAAGTCTATCCGTATTATTAATACTTCTTTAGAGGCTTCGCAGCTAACTCCGCTACTTCTAGGGTAGTAAGGTAATAATTATTATAAGGTAATTTAGTAATATAGCTTAGACGAGTCTTCTTCGTAACTAATATAGATATAGAGGACTCGTTTCTAGCTAGGATTAAGTTAACGGAAGAGTCTATAATATAAGTATAGAGCGTTAATTTAGACTGATTTAGCTCGAAGAGTAAGTCTCGCTTTAGGAGTTATATATAATAGTTTACTAGAATTATTACTCATTCACCTAATTTAACTAGTACTTTATTTATTACCTTTACTACCCTTCGGACTCTAGTACCTTATAGCTTAATATTAACTAGAATTCGTATATTATAACTCGTAACGTAGGCGTACCGTTTTATTGTAATAATATTAATTCCTTTAGGCCCCATAGTATCTATTCTAATTAATATATTAGCTCTTAGGTTATCAACTAGGTATACGTTAACTATAATTTCGGTAAGTATAGGCTCGCCGATATTAGACTTCCTAGGTAGGAGGAGAGATATTCGTACGTACTCTATAATAGAGTATTAAGTCTCGCTGATACCTTTAACTATTAATAGACTTTCTATAGTCCTAATCTCAGCGTAGGGTATCTATACTTTTAGAAAACGCCTGTTACCTAGTATAATAGGATAACTAGTGTCTAGGTATACCTCTTAGGGAATACCTTCCTATAAATACTAGACTATAGCTGTGATATAATACTAGTTTCGAAAGCCGGCTCCGGTAACTCATTCGGTGTAATCGATTTTCGATTAAATAATGCGAGGACTAGATTTCGGTTCCTCTAAAGCGGCGTAGTAACCCTTATAGGTAGGAGATATATTAGTTCCCTACTTCCGCTTCTGTTAGCTTAAAGTAGATATATTAGTTCCTTACTTCTACTTCTATTAGCTTAAAGTACGGTGTTCGTCTCTTATATATTAGTAGAGTTTATTTCTAGAGACGAACGTTTTTATATATATCCGGTATATTCTATCTACTAGTCTAACGAAGAAGCTATAAGCTTCTGCTTCTAGCTCGAACTACTCCTTAAGAGGTTTGTTATTATAGTACTTAAAGTCTTAGGGCTCTTTAGATTCCTTAGTAGCGGGGGCGTAGCTGCTATATTTATTATTATTTTTATCTCTATAATACACTCTAGCAGCTTTCTACTAGAAGTTATTCTAACTCCTATTACTAAAGTTTTAGTAGGGCCTTCCGTTTCCGGCGTATAAGTTTTTGCCTTAGAAAGGCTTTAATTAGAAAGGCCTTAACTAGTACTACGGTCTCGCTAAATTTAACCCGCTTGCTTATCCTCCAGCTATCTGTAGAGGCTGTCGTAGGGTAGGCAGACTTTCTCTTAGAGAGTATTAGTTTTAGGATAAGTACTGCAGTTATTTATTAGCTTAGTAGTTCGAATTTCTATAGTTGCCGCTACTATAGCTGTTAGAGTAGCCTTAATAAGGCTACTACTAGTCGCTATATTAGAAGGGCGCTGAAGAATACTAAGGCTTAGAAAATCCTCCTTAATAAGTAGTATACTAACTAGATTATCCGCCTTTATTAATAGCCTTATTTATAACTCTTTAAGTCGCTTTATCCTCTTCTACCGTAAGCTTATACTAAATATATCGCTTAGTATCGAGCTGTTTTAGGAATATATATACCGAAGTGTTTGCTATAGGCTAGGGAATAGTATTTTGGAAGCTAGGTACTAAGTTATTCTATACTACTATTAGCTAAGTATTTCCTAGCTCCGCTACTCGTACGTAGCGGAAAATAGACTATACGAATTCCCTAGGGTCCGTATTACTCAGGGTATCGCTTATTATAAACTTCTCTAAGTATATTATTTTTACTACTTTACCGGTATCTTCTTTAAAGCGTCGAATTAAGAGCTTTATCTATTATTTAAGATTTACCGTTTCTAGTACGACTCGCTCGAATTCTAATAATTCTGCCGTATACTATATTATTATAGTGCCTTTTAGGTAGCTGAGAATAACTTTTAAGACCTATTCTTTATTAAACCGTCTCTTTATTTCCTTAAGTCTATTAATGAAAATAAATATATCTTAGAACGTAATATACTTCTCTCTAACTATTAGACCGTCTCCTTCTACTTTAGGATTAAAGAAGCTAACGTCGTTAGGACGTAAAGGTAGAGGGCGTCTAGGCAGTACTTTAGCCTACTAGGGCGTAGGAGTACTACCGCCGCCGCCTAGGGGGCGGTTATTAGGGCTACTACGGAGTAGAGACTATAGTAACCTCTATTATTATTTACTAAATCTAGTATTATTAAAGTTATTTAGGTCTAGCTAACCCTATAGGGGTAGTTACCTACTAGTATTACTAGTGCGTCGTTCCTAAGATATACTTAATAGAGGGGTATTTTAAATAATCTCCTCTATCGTAGCTAAATCGCGGCGAGAGCTGATAGGCGGAGTAATTATAAGGTAGCGTATATACTCTTTAAACGCTTTAACGTTAGTACGGAGCGAGGTCTTATTAACTATCTACCTAGAATCCTAGGCTACTAGGGCGGAGTCTTCTGCTATAGAGCTCTTATAAGAAGCTACTATAGAACTCGCACGAGTAGTCCTTTTTACGGGGGCTTATAGGGGTATATTTAATAGCCTAATATAGCTAGACGTAATATATACTATAATAATACGAAGACTTTCAGAAATAATACTGGTATAACTATGGCCACTTTTAAGAAAAGACTCCAACTGGTACGCAGTAAGTATAGTATTCTAATTAAGATCTAGCGCTTATAATAATAATAACGACAGTAATAGGGAAGCCAGCTTTTCGACTTCTTTATAATAATAATACTATAATTATAAGGAAAGACAGCTGCTAAGAATAACTAACAGCTATAGAGAATAACTAAGAATTAAGGTAGGGGAATTATAATAGAAAGTAATAGTTACTTCCTTATTTTACTTAAAGACGTAATTTCCGATCCTTAGGTCGGAAGCTTTAGATCCTTAGATTAGAAAGTACTACGTACTTCCGATTTCGCTCCTCTATAGTAAGGCGAATTAAGGCTTTAATTACCTAATTACCCTAGGATAACCTAGTGTAGCCCTTCTCTTATATAGTACTTATAGTTATTAGTAGTAGGGCTTCTACGGGTAGTAGGCCGTAGGTTATTAAGATAAGTCGACTATACTTTAGCCTAGTCTAAGTTTTATAGCTACGGAGTAGTATAGCCTTATACTAAGTGGTATTAGTTACGGAATTAAGTTATTAAGCTTAGAGGGTATAGCGGAGGACTAGTGTTACTACTAGGTAGCTAGTATTACTACTGAGCAGCTAGTATAGACTGTCGGTATAGAAGGCTAGTAGTAGGATTGTGCTATAGCTGCGATAGATAGTACTACTTATAGCTTAAGCCTAACCCGTTACTACTATTTGCAACGTGTTAGTAAGGAATTAGTATATAATAAATTAGTTACTAAGTCTAATTCTACTTACGAGAGCTATTTCAAATGTGTACTAAGGCGGGCCTCAGCCCTACGTTACCGTAGTATAATACAATACAATAGTATAAGGCTATATCATAACAATAATACTATTTTCTATTAATTATTTATACTATACCTACCCTTTATACTATAGCTACGGCTAGAGGAAGTAAAATACGAAGTATATTCTCCTATACTACCTAGAACTTAGCGACTCTCGTAGGAACTTATTAAGAAGGTAGAGACTTATAATATTTAAGTTATACTAATTAAGGTTGATTGATTGATTGGTTTATACGCCTATTCTAGTATCTATATATACTAATGAGGGTGTTCTATTACATTATTTGTGAAACCAGTAGATGGTACACGTAGTGTGCCTTTCCTAGCCGCAAGAGAAACTATAGTATAGTGCCTGGATAAAAACTCCCGCTTATCCTTAACGATGTAATTGCTTTTGGTCTGGGGATCACACCCTAGGCCTCCTTAACACCGGTAACTCTTAACTATGTTCTTTAATATTATACTGAGCGCTCTATGACATTATTTCTAATACTAACTGTAACACACGCCCTTCGTACTATACTCAGCTCTTAAGGACCCTGCTGTATTCTTCTATATCCTTCGACTTCATTATAGCGCTGAGCGCCTTATAACTTTCTTTAACCTTTGCTGTGTCGATACGGGGGGGGGGGAGGAGGGGGTGTATAGCCGTCCCGTAAGGGTTCGAGTTATTAGCGCTGATTAGTGGTGTTCATTAGTGTTCGTAGTAGTACCGGATTTGGCTGTTCGGTGGTTTGCTGGTTGAGGATGCGAGAAAGGGGGGAAGCTATATACACCGCCTAGGAGGCCCATACTCGTATAAAGAATTGGATGGTATAACATCCCGCCGGTCGTATTGGATAGTACTTACTTCTATCCTTATACACTTTGCTTTAGGGGGGAGCCAACCCTTCAGCTTATAATCATGGTTATACGGCGCCGCTTACACCAAAGGCTCGCCTAGCCACTTGGATAGGGGCCGTCCTTTTCTAAAATACGCCTTCTAATTTATAACCTAGTATGTCCTTCTCTTAGTCCTGTATACCCATAACCCCAGCCTTCCCCTAGGATAGACTGCGCGTCAGTCTTGACCGGTGGATACGCATTAAGCGCACGTAGATATTAGATTTTTTGAATTAACAGCTGGGCAGGTGTTGCCTGTGCTCTTCACTCGTCGGGCTGAGATACTGCACCTGATGCCAATTCTTACTGTCTAGTCTCGATCGTAGGGGAGGTATAATAGTCGTAGTGGAGTTAGGGTAGGTGTTATCGCGTTGCCTGAAAAACTCTGCACGGAGTTCTCAGCAACCACGCGACGTCTTAACATCGTTCAACCTGCAATACATTAGGGGAGACATCTCGGCTCTGAATAGGTATTCAGGTTCGTAGCCAGCACCGCGTACAGGTGTGTCTCTATCGCTGGCCACTAATTAAGGTTACTAGTATAAGGGCGACTATAAGATAACTAATTAGGTTAGAATTTTTAATATATTACTATCTTATTAAGGAATAGCTCTCCTAGTCTAGACTTCTTATTAAAGTAGAACTAATAATAAAAACTCTAAAGATAAAGAAGCCTAAGTATAAGTTAAAGCTAAAGGTTAATTAATTAATTTATACGCCTATTCTAGTATCTATATATACTAATAAGGGTATTCTTTTATATAATTAGAAAATCTAGGGGGCTATAAGCCCTCTAGACGCGAAAGAAACCTTTTTAGGGTTACCCCTTCTAGCTAAAAACTTTCGCTTATTAGCTTACTTATTACTTTACTCCGCCTATCTAACCTTACTACTAAGCTTTATAATACTAGTAATTATAGTCTCCTTTACCCTACTAAGCCCTATAATACTTTAGTAGCTCTACTACCTTTAGCTTTACCTTATACTTAGGCTTCTTTATCTTTAGGGTTTTTATTATTAATTCTACTTTAATAGGGAGTTTAGACTAGGAAAGCTATTCCCTAATAAGTTAGTATTATATTAGGAATCCTAACTAGACTAGCTATTTTACTATTACCCTTATACTATTAACTTTAGTTAGTATAGTTCTAATATTATAAGTCCCTATCTCCTTAATAAGTTCTCTTTAAGTATTACTAAGCTTTAAGTAGTATAAGAGAATATACTTTATATCTTAATTTCTCTAATTATAGCTATAGTAAGTATTATAAATCCTTAGTACTTTTACTTTATATAAGAAGTAGTTAAACCTATTCTTACTACTTTAAAGTTAGACTACTATTAAGCTTTCTATCTTTTTTAGTTTTAGGTAGTAGTTATATCTATCTCTAAATAATATCTCCTTTTAAATAAGTATATAAGAGTATTTAGGGATAGCCTTTTTATATATCTCCTACTACTTAGTCTACTTTACTATTACCTAACTCCTTATTTTCTTAGTTAAGATACCTACGTCTTAGTACTCCTTAATATCTATTTCTAAGTTATATTAATATACTTTCTACCTTATTATTATTAATACTTAGTCTTAATTCTTCGCTTTAAGCTCCTAAAGGGCCTATACCTCCTTCTTTAGTAATAAGGTAAGGCGTATTAGGCGCGCCCTCCCTCTTTTTCCCTATAATCTCTAACGGATTATATAATTACCTTTAATTATTAGGTTATAGATCCCCCTTAGTACTTAATATCTTATAACTAAAGTATCTAACTAAGTTTAGATAGGAGGGATAACTACCTTTACCTTTAAGACTTAGATTAGTATTACTCTATATACTTTAAGTACTATCCTTAAATAATTATTCTATATTATTACTAGTATTTTAATATACTTTCCTACTACTCCTAGTTCTCTAGTAGGGGTATACTAGATTAATATAGTAAATATAAGTATAGGTCTTACTACTATATTATATACTATCCTATATTTCTTAAATATAGCTCTCTAGGTTAATCTAGCTAGGTACTTAATCGCTTAGGCTTAAGTAGCTACTTTTACCTTTACTTATACTATATAAGGGCCCTAGCGGAGCTTAGTATTAATATATAACCTAAGAATCTTAATACTTATCTTTAGTATAAC
Source organism: Stereocaulon alpinum (assembly GCA_018257865.1). Lineage (NCBI taxonomy): Eukaryota > Fungi > Ascomycota > Lecanoromycetes > Lecanorales > Stereocaulaceae > Stereocaulon > Stereocaulon alpinum. Next base: position 20,021 of record JAEUBA010000173.1, on the reverse strand, counting down.
CTTTATACTACTAAATTATACTATCTCTTTTATATTAAACCTCTTAGGCGTTTATAATAGATATACTAGTTTATACTTTTAGGGTATAAATATCGCTCCGTATATTTCTACCTATATTAAATAGAGCTTATAGGCTTATTCTAGCTATTTATAGTTTATTTCCGTTAATTTACTATATACTAGTAGGTATATATTATCTATAAATCCTCCTACTTATACTAGGATTTTTACTTTTAAGTATACTTTAATTAGTAGTATATTAAAGAAGAGAAATAGAATTAGTAATATAGGTAATCCTTATAAAATCCCTATCTCTATTACCTCTACTAAGCTAGTTTTACCTCTTAAAGTAATTAATATTACTCTATCTTTAAGGAAGCTTATAGTCTACTAAATAATTCCCTTAGGGATTCCTTTTATCCTTAGGTTATAGAGTAGTCTTTTATAGGATATATTATTAAATACCCTTATTATATTTAGTAATAGTAGGCTCGCTATATTATCTTTACCTTAGTTCTATATTATATAGACTAAATCTATAATAGTCTTTAAGGCCGTTTCTACTAAGTATCTCTTTCTACCTCTTATTTAGTATTTTAAAAGTAGGTAATTCCTTTTAGCTATTCTACTAAGATATTTCGCTATTACTATCTCTAATACTTTCCTAAGTATATCTAGTAATATAATAGGCTAGTATACCTTAGACTCTAAATAGTTAGTCTTTTTTAGTTTCTTTAATATTACTATATTCGCCTCCTAAAACTTTTTTAAGTAGTATCTATAGTTTAAGTATACTTAAAATATCCTTCTAAATATTTCTATTATCTCTATATATACTACTCTTAAGAATCTATTTAGGATTCTTAAGATTCTTAGGGCCTTATCTACTACTAAGTACTAAATTATATCCCTTACCTTTTTTAAGGTAATCTTACTATTTATTATTATAGGTTCTAAGTAGTTAGCCCCCTCTATATTTATTAAGTTTACTAAGGGTAGAGGTAGGAAGAGGACCCTCCTTAGGGCCTCTACTTTCCCCTTAAAGTCTATTACTTTATTTCTATTTCTATCTTTAATAGCTAGGAATTATAGTAGCTCTTTAAGGTATATACTTCTTTCCCTTTTTTACTTAATAAGTTATTATACTCCTCTTAGTCTTAATAATACCTTATAGACTCCCTCTCTAAAAGCTATTATCCTAGCCTTTTATAGGGTAGTAACCTTTTCCCTTTTAGCTTAATAGAGGGCTTCCTTAGTTTCTATATTCCTACTATAATAATAGGCCTTAAGCGCTATCTATAATACTTTAGTTACCCTTATATATACCCTATTCTAATATAGCTTAGCCCCTATATATAATTCCTTATATAAGATAGTATTTTCTATTACCTCTTATAATATAGCTATAAGCCTATTAATATACTAGTTAATTATATCTTTAAAGTCTATTAGGTACTAGCTTATAACTTTATTTAAAATCTTTATATATTTTTAGATTTCCTCCTTAGTTACCTTCGCCTCTATCCTTTTCTAAGCCCTCTTCTAGCGTACTAAGCGTTCGCTTTATATCTATTCTAGCTCTATTATAATTAGTATATAGTCTAATCCTATATTAAGGTTATTCCTTACCCTATACTTTACTATTATATTATATATACCTTTAGTTAGAAATATAAGGTTAATAGTACTCTTTAAACCCTTATTCTACTATATAACTACCTTCTTTAGTAGTTTTAGAATTATACCTCTCTCTCCTACTACCTCTAATAGCTTATCTATTATAGCGTAGTATATTATTTATCTTAAATTATTTTAGTATAGGTAGTATAGGTTAAAGTCTCTTATAACTATATACTTACCCTTATTCCCTAGCGCCTTCTTTAGCTTTAGGATAGTTATTAGGCTATCCTTTAATATATAGCTTACTAGTAAGGGGTTATAGATATTATATACCTATACTCTCTCCCTTAGTAGCCCTTTAGTATTCTCTATCTTAGCCTTAGTATCCTTTTAAGTCCTCTTAACTTAGATTTATAATAAATATAAGTTACCTTCCTAGTATTCTACCCCCTAGTTATTAGGATTTATTCTCTTATTTATATAGAAATACGTCCTAGCCTTTAGGTCTCCCCTATAGGCTAGGTAGAATTTACTTATACTTATATTATATAAGGTTCTATTTATTAGGTTATATACTAGCTTTTAGATCGCTAATATATTTATATCTTTTATATCTTTATTTTTAAGAAGTAGTATTATTACTATATCCTTCTTCCTCTATATATTATACTATAGTATTGGCTAGCGATGGAGACACACCTGTACGCGGTGCTAGCTACGAACCTAAATACCTATTCAGAGCTGAGATATCTCCCCTAATATATTATAGGTTAAATGATGTTGAGACGTCGCGTAGTTACTAAGAACTCCGTATAGAGTTTTTCAGGCAACGCGATAATACCTACCCTAACTCTACTACGACTATTATACCTCCCCTATAATCGAGACTAGACAGCAAGAATTGGTATTAGGTATAGTATCTCAGCCTAACGAGTAAAGAGTATAGGTAATACCTACCTAGCCGTTAATTTAAAAAATCTAATATCTACGTGCGCTTGATACGTATCTACTAGTTAAGACTAACGCGCAGTCTATCCTAGGGGAAGGCTAGGGTTATAGGTATATAGGACTAAGAGAAGGATATACTAAGTTATAAATTAGAAGGCGTATTTTGGAAAAGGACGGCCCCTATCTAAGTAGCTAGGCGAGCCTTTAGTGTAAGCAGCGCCGTATAACTATAATTATAAGCTAAAGGGTTGGCTCCCCCCTAAAGCAAAGTATATAAGGATAGAAGTAAGTACTATCTAATATAACCGGCGGGATATTATACCATCCGATTTTTTATATGAGTATAGGCCTCCTAGGCGGTGTATATAGCTTCCCCCCTTTCTTATATCCTTAACTAGTAAACCACCGAACAGCTAAATCCGGTACTACTACGGACACTAATAAATACTACTAATCAGCGCTAATAACTCGAACCCTTACGGGACGGCTATACACCCCCTCCTCCCCCCCCCCCGTATCGACATAATAAAGGTTAAAGAAAGTTACAGGGCGCTTAGCGCTATAATAAAGTCGAAGGATATAGAAGAATACAGCAGGGTCCTTAAGAGCTGAGTATAGTGCGAAGGGCGTGTGTTATAGTTAGTATTAGAAATAATGTTATAGAGCGCTCAGTATGATATTAAAGAATATAGTTAAGAGTTACCGGTATTAAGGAGGCCTAGGGTGTAATCCCCAGACCAAAAGTAATTATATTATTAAGGATAAGCGGGAGTTTTTATCTAGGTACTATACTATGGTTTCTCTTACGGCTAGGAAAGGCACACTACGTGTACCATCTACTAGTTTCATAAATAATGTAATAGAACACCCTTATTAGTATATATAGATACTAGAATAGGCGTATAAACCAATCAATCAATCTCCTTTTACTAGATTAAGTAGGTTTTACTTTATATTAAGTACTCCCCTTTATATACTATATACTTAGGCTTACTACTAGCTCTTTCTATATAATTATTAGTTATATAGTTTTAGGTATATATTCTATAGTAGGTAGGGTATTTATACGCCTTAGTAATATATTTATACCTATAGTAGTTAAAGTACTACTTAGGGGTAGCTTCTCTCTTTTAGTAATTATAGAAGAGGAGGCTATTCTCTACTACTATTCCCTCTATAATAAGCTAGTTCGCCGCCTTTAGGCTTAAGACCTTAATTATTAGTATAGAGAATCTCTTTTCCCTTCTAAGTATATTTAGCTTTAATATAAATATAGGCTATTTAGCCTTTATTATCTCTAAATTTAAGTAGAGCTTCTTATTATCTTTTCTTAAGGTTTTAAAGATCCCCTATTAGTCCTTTATATTTATTATCTTTTCTACTTTATAGATTACTACTATTACTATCTTTTAAAGGACTCTTACTAACTTATAAAGTCTCCTTACCTACTTATTATCCTTCTCTAACTCCTCCCTAGCCTTTATTAAGGTTATCTAAAGAATAATATCCCCCCTTATAGTCCTTCTTATTATAATAATCTCCCTAGCTACTCCCCCTACTCCCCTAAATATTTATATTAGTTAGGGAAGGGTTATTATAGCTATCTATATCTTTTTACTAGTATTATTAATTCTAATTATTACCTACTTCGCTTTCTTAATATCTTCTATCTTAGGTATAGCTAAGTAGATAGTATTTTAGCCCCTTTAGGCTATATAAGCTATATCCGCCTAGCTATTATTTACCCTTTTAGTTAGGTAGTCTTTATACGTTAATTAGCTATAGTACTCCTTTATAGTATATCTTTTAATAGTATTCTCCTATATATATTCTATAATCCTTTCTACTATATTCTAAAAGAAGCCTTATATAGTCTTATTTATATTTACTTATAATATCCCTTAGACCTTTTCTATAAATTCTAGTAATACCTACTCTATAGCCTTTATATACTATATTCTTTCTTTAATTCTTTCCCTACCTTAAGGACCTTATAGATTTTTAATAGGTTTCTACTATTATTACTATTACCTTATTATTATATTAGGATATATTCCTTATCTACTTTTACTACTAATACCTCCCTTCTCTCCTTTCCCCCTATCTTATATTATTTTACTAGGTTCGTAACCTAGTATAATCGCTCGTCTAGCCTAGTAGGCCTACTCGCCCGTCGTACTCGTTATCGTCGCTATCTCTAATCTTAGTAATTAATAACTCTAAAGCTAAAGGTAGTAGAGCTACTAAAGTATTATAGGGCCTAATAAAGTAATAGAGATTATAATTATTAGTATTATAGAGCCTAATAGTAAGGTTAAATAAGTAGAGTAGAATAATAAGTAAATTAATAAGTAAAAGTTTTTAGCTAGAAGGGGTAACTCTAAAAAGATTTCTTTTACGTCTAGAGGGCTTATAGCCTTCTAGATTTCCTAATAATATAAAAGAATACCCTTATTAGTATATATAGATACTAGAATAGGCTATAAACTAATTAATTAATTAACTCTTTATACTATACTTAACTCTTAGAGACCCTATTATATAACTTCTTATACTTTAACTTTATTTTATTATAGTATTATACGCTCTATAACTTTCTTTAACGTAGGCTTTATTAATATAGGGGGTATTACTCTATAAGGGTTTAAGTTATTAACGCTAGTATTAGTTAATTAATTGATTTATACGCCTATTCTAGTATCTATATATACTAATAAGGGTGTTCTCTTATATTATTAGGAAATCTAGGGGGGTTAAAGGCCCTCTAGACGCGAAAGAAACCTTTTTAGAGTCGCCCCTTCTAGCTAAAAACTTTCGCTTATTAGCTTATTTATTATTCTACTCCGCCTATCTAACCTTACCGCTAGGCTCTATAATACTAGTAATAATAATCTCTATTACCTTAATAGGCCCTATAATACTCCGGTAGCTCCGCCGCCTTTAGCTTCTACTTACGCTTAGGCTTCTTTATCTTTAGGGTTTTTATTACCGGTTCTACTCTAATAGGGAGTTTAGACTAGGAGAGCTATTCCCTAGTAAGTCGATACTACGTTAGAAATCCTAACCTAACTAGCTATCTTATAGCCGCTCTTATACCGGTACGCTAGTATTAGTAGTATTTAATAATACCTATAATAGTATTAGGTTTAGTAATTTAGTAGTTTACTAGTTAAAGATATAAGAGAGGGAAGGTTATATATATAACTTAGAAGGCCTATACTTATATAAAGAATTAGATAGTATATATCCTACTAGTTATATTAGATTTATATAGGTAGGTAGCCTATATCTATCCTTATATATTTTACTTTAGAGGGATTAACCCTTTAGCTTAAAATTATAATTATATAATATTACTTATATTAAAGGCCTACTTAACTACTTAGATAGGATTATCCTTTTCTAAAATATACCTTTTAATTTATAATCTAGTATATCCTTCTCTTAGCTATATATACCTATTATCTTAACCTTTCCCTAAGATAGACTACGCGTTAGTTTTAACTAGTAGATATATATTAAGTATACGTAGATAATAGATTTTTTTAAACTAATAGTAGTAGTAGGTATTACCTATACTCTTTACTTATTAGGTTAAGATATTATACCTAATACTAATTCTTACTATCTAGTCTTAATTATAGAGGAGGTATTATAATTATAGTAGATTTAGGGTAGGTATTATTATATTACCTAAAAACTCTATATAGTAAATTCTTAGTAACTATATAATATCTCGATATTATTTAACCTATAATATATTAGGGGAGATATCTTAGCTCTAAATAAGTATTTAGGTTCGTAGCTAGTACCTCGTATAGGTATATCTCTATTACTAGCCTTATCCGGCTAGCCTCGACCCCGCCCCCACTTTTTAGCTATCGCTAGATACTCCTTTCTGATCATACAGACATATCTCTATATTCTGCTCTTCTGATAACTCTTTTCCATCTGGGACAAATGGCACCTGCCTGTGGAATATGCAGCTCTATCACAGCTCAGCTATGTAAGCAGTGCCGTTGAATTGGCTACTGCTCCACTCAGTGTCAGAAGATTGACTGGCCATCCCACAAGCTGCTATGCTCTCAATACAGTCATGATAATGAAAGACCTTCCCGTTTGCATCGACGAGCAGTTCTCTTCCAAGATGGCAATCAACAGCCCAAATTCGTCTGGATTGAGTGCAAAGAGACAGTAGAGGGTAGCTATAAATGGGAAGAGCCTCAGAATGTTGACGACTACATGGGTAAAAGGTTGGGCTAGTCCAGTTGCAGGGTATCAGTTGGTCAACCTGATGGACCTAGTATGCAAGATTTCAGTGGTCGCCCAGCACAGATAGAGTCGATGAGTCAGATCTCTCAACGCCTATGCACAAGGAAGGGGATAAACCCGGTACCCCGCAGCTCCCAAAGGAAAAATGCAGGCTGAGAAGTTGTATCTCGCGGTCTTCAGATAATCAGCAGTTCTGTCTGTCTCTCTACTGTAGCGGCTATATCTCTAATCATTGCGCATCCGTGCAATCAGCACCCAATCTTCACTACGGTAAGACACCTCCTTGGTCCTGCTTCTATATTAGGGCTCGAGCAGACAGTCTATGGCTCGAATCAACTACCTTCCTGATCAACCCTACGAACAAATTTCGCAACCTCAGCCATCAACTCCTTCTCATGAGGAATGGTATGGCCCTTTTCATGCAACACCAACATCCTCCCACTTTCCTCGCAAGAGTTCCACAGCGCCTTCGATGTCAAGACCAAGGGATCTTTTTCACTGAAGACATGGCAAGTCGGGGCATTGATTCTCTGCTCAGTCTCATCGCTCAAGAACCAGCCCTTGCCGTCGGTGTGAAAGGCGGGGATAGCGACGAAGAAAATGCCACATCTCATTTCGGTTTCGTACCCGTTGATGCTCTTCGAATTTTGTAGTTCGTCCATGAGGACGGTAGCAGCCGCGCTCGCACCTTCAGACCCGCCGATGACGCCTTGGAAAGGACCTTCCTCCTTGATGACGTTCCTGATATAGTCGAGTGTCAAAGCCACGGCGTCGGGATTCTTGAACTGATAGGTTCTGGAAACCTTTCGCATGCCTTCTTCAGGGGTACTCATGTTCTTGAAGTCCAGAGATGAGGCTAGACTATGGAGACCGGCGGCGATGGGGACCTTGTCGAAATCGAAGAAGTGGAGATTTGGGGCAGGGCATTGGTACTCGAGCTCCGGGGAGGGGACGCTATCGAAGAGGCCGTCGACGAAGTAGAAGCTGGCTGTGTTATCTGCCTCGAGGTTCTGTCGTAAGTGCCCTGGGGTTAAGCTGTCAGATTGTGTGGATGTTTATCCGGCACCTTCCATGTACACACAGAGAATCTTTTTGAAATGCTAGAGGACCAATTGTCAGTGTATACTGCCGCAATGCTAGCGACGAGCGTAGATCTGGATATCTATTCCTAAGTTGAGAAGTTGCTCACCTCGCTATTCGTCGACCCGCCATGGAAGCATAGAAACTTCAACATTTCTCCACGAGTAGACGAAGATCGAGAATGCTTTGATGCCCAGGCGGAGACTTCGATGTTTGGACCAAATTGTTGTTGACGGGAGGTACAGTACCCCCGTCAAAATACTGGATGTGAGGCGACAGACCGATACCAGAGTACGACATGATCCGTGATGATCGATGAACGCTGTCCAGCCTCGGCAACATAGTTTCATCGACCGAGGATGCAGGCTAGTTCTTCACAGATAGTCCTGTGTCGACTGCATGAAGATGTCGTTCTCAGGTTGTCAATCCATATGTCCATGCGGCCCCTCGAGACTCGCATCGGCGCACGATGACGGCTAGCAGCTATTGCTCTCATCACTCTGAAGCAAAAGACGCTGCAGGGTAAAGCTGGCTACCAGGAACAGCACCCAATGCTCAGACAAAAGCTATAAGCGCACACTGCACGAGGCCGAGCCCGGGCGCTGAGGTGTCGGCGCATATAGCTGTAGATGGTTGCAATTCTGCAGACACCGTCGGTATCTTGAGACCCAATGATCTCCACAAACACCAACGAGCGCGCAAAACGGTGGGCGTGCACCCGCCGCCGCCGGCGCAGGGCGCGTTGAAAGGCTACAGCCGCCGCAAGACAGACACCAGCACACGCGCAGAAAGGAGAACTAGACTAAACCCTCTCGTGGATCGAGGCCGAGTTCCGGAGCACGAGTACACTAATTGCACTAATTCCCCCGGCTAACAAGCACCCGACACATTCCCATGACGCGATCTCGTATCATCGTTCATTTGTAGTTACCAATTCAGCTGCTAAGAGGTCAGACCCATTTTTTGACCAGGTTGAGTGATCAGGAGCAATCTTTCGCGCGGTTCAAACGTTCAACTAGCATAGACTAACAGCGCTAGTCTAGCGACCTAGGGGCTCGGGCCGACCTAGTGCAGATCAGGCAGATCAATTGCTAACGTGGATGCACGGTCGAATGAATAAGGTATGATCAACACCCCAGATAGGTCCATGCCTTTCATGCATGTTCACTGTTCCCATGAGAAAATCCATATGCGATGGGTTCCTCGCTACTTTCCCAACCGTGACCCTCCGAATATGTCCTGGAGATACGAGTTAGTACATTAAGCAAGGCCAATCAACAGAAACCCACCGGCTTACTCAGTACCCATTTTTCCAACACTTAGTCTACCGTGAGAAGCAGCCTCACTTAGACTTTCGTGAAAAACGCAGAGCATTACATGCTTTGAAAAAACAATCACACAACAGTGGACGAGTCGTTTTACGTGTACACCTGGGAGACTACTCTCCACATAGCTTGTAGAGGGTACAAAAATGGCAAGAATTATCATCGCTGACAAGGTGGGTCGCGGTCAGTACTCATGGGGTTTTGGACAGTTCTGATGCTCCGATGGCACAACATCATCATGATATGTAGGTACTCTTTGGTGTGAACTCAGTCCTGCTAGAGCGCTCTCCATGTGAGGCGTTGAAGTACGCATTGGGAGATGTTCATGGGAAACACTTCATCGCGCATGCAGAATTGCAAGCTTCTATAATCAATGGGTAACCTCTCTACGTCTGACCCCACGTTTGCTGTTTTCGTATGCAGCGATGGGTCAAATACCTCAATGAGGAAGATCACCTTCCTCGATTATACTGTTGGGGTAGCTAAGATAGCACGTTGAGCCTTGGCTTTGCTGAAATCAGTCTAGCGTTTTGGCGCTTGTCGAAAAAAGTGGAGCCATTTGGATCGAAAGTTGTCCTGCTGGACGGAGCTCGTCATATCGCGATCGAGCAATGTTGTAAAGTGAGTTTGTTAGCACAAGGGTCCCGTAGGCTGATAGTAAACTCAACTGTATATATAGGTACGGGTTCAGTCGGGCCAGATGGACGGGGCCCAAGTCGAATTTTTGGATAGTCCTACAGTACACAGGCAAACCAACGCGATCTGTACAATTGGCTCTCTCACTTCCGATCTCTATAGTTCACATTACTCACTATATTTGGGTACACTCGTTCCGGCGCTTTTCAAAATATTGACGCTTTGCTTCAAGCATCATGCCACAAGGGTCTGCAGTTGCTGTTAATGGATTCTCTAACAATGGCAGAGCTGACCAGCAAAGACATAGAGAGCCGCCGATGCCAATCGCTATTGTGGGAATGGCATGTCGCCTCCCTGGCGATGTCTCAGATCTCGAAAGCTTTTGGGATTTCTGCTATAACGCTCGTAATTCGTGGACTGAGTTCCCGAAAGGGAGGGTAAACACTGCAGCTTTTCACCATCCAAATCCTGAGAAAGCTGGTACCGTAAGGCAAAAACGACCATATTGTTCAATCAATTGGCTTACTGTTTGATATAGTTTCACCTGAAGGGCGCCCACTTTTTGAAGGACAGTGTGGCCGCTTTCGATGCTCCTTTCTTCAATATAACGGCAGAGGAGGCAAAATCCGTTGACCCTCGCCATCGAATGCTTTTGGAATGCACTTACGAGGCGCTCGAAAACAGTGGTATCCCTTTGAGTTCTGTTGTCGGAAGTGATGTGGGCGTCTACGTCGGAGGTTCATTATCTCATTATGAACTTCACTGCTTGAAAGATTTTGAGACGGCACCAAGGTTGCAGTATATGGGATGCGCGGACTCGCTCCTTGCGAACAGAATTTCTTACTTTTTCGACCTTCGAGGACCGAGTGCAACCATCGATACGGCCTGCTCGTCGGGCCTAGCTGCTTTACATCTGGCATGTCAAAGCCTCCGAGCCGGTGAAGTTAGCCAAGCTATTGTTGGTGGCTCTCATTTGAACCTCATGCCGGAGGTGATGGCGTCTGTCTCCTCTTCAATGTAAGAAAATCCTTTCCTTATCTTTCTCAAGCATAGTATTGTGTATGACGGTGAGCCACCAAGTCATACATGTTTTGTTCTCCAAGATCGTAAATTGGCTCGTAAATCATCAAGGTTGCTGCGCGACATCGTTTTTGAGACGAAGGTCATTTTTGAGACGTGCTGATTAGCTCAGGTTTTACTCCGCGGAAGGGAAGTGTTATCCCTTCGATGAACGTGTTTCTGGAGGATTCGGACCTGGTGAAGGAACATCCTGTGTAGTTTTGAAACCTCTACAAGACGCAATCGATTCTGGTGACAACATACGGGCAATCATCCGTAATACTGGCATGAATCAAGACGGCAGGACCCAGGGCATCTCGTTGCCAAGTACTGATGCCCAAGCGGCATTGGTCCGATCAGTCTACGATTCTGCGGGCCTGGACCCAGCTGACACTAGATACGTTGAAGCTCATGGGACAGGAACAACGGTGGGTGATCCTCTGGAAGCAGCCGCATTCGCAGCTACGGTCGGCAAAAATGCGCAGCCTCAAGATCCTGTTTTCATTGGATCCGCCAAATCAAATTTTGGCCACCTCGAGGGCGTGAGCGGTATAGTGTCGGTGATTAAAGCGGCATTGATGCTGGAAAACCAAGTCATCTTACCAAACGCCAATTTCAAGACACCAAATCCCAAGATCAGTTCACTCGGACAGTCCTTGAAGGTACGTACTGACTCTTTACTCAAGACACTGTAAACTTGTTAAAATGCTATCGCGATCAAATCAATAAATCGCCATGGTCAGATCAGATCGAATCAGATCAAGGGAAAATGTATTTCAGATTTTCCACTGACCACATGCAGGTTCCTACCTCGGCGTTGAAATGGGAAAGCAAAGGCGTGAGAAGAGTTTCTGTCAACAACTTGGGTTTCGGTGGGAGTAATGCACACGTCATACTCGAGGAGGCTTCAGGTTTTAGCGATCGATCGAACGGTATTACTCTGATCAGCAGCAATTATCACCTGAACGGGGACCGGTTACCCAGTGTTTCGGACGATCCCGATACTGCTGCTCATCATCTTTTCGTCCTGACCGCTAACGACGAGACCAGCGTAAAGTCCCAAATGGAAGCTCTGAAGCAGTATCTCAAGACCCGAAGGATACAGCCAACCAAAGATTTGATGCCGAATCTGGCTTTCACTCTAGGACAACGGCGGTCTTTGTTACCGTGGAAAATCGCGCTGCTCGCACTGACGGCAGACGACCTGATAAAAGAGCTGGACTCTCAAGAGCGGGTACCATCTCGAACTACGAAAGCGCCAAAATTAGGGTATGTCTTCACCGGCCAAGGCGCCAATTGGCAAGGCATGGGCCGGGAGCTGTTCGAAACCCACTCGGTGTTCTCATCGGCCATCGCAGCTGCAGACAAATATCTGATCACTCTCGGAGCTTCGTGGTCGCTCATTGGTTTGTGCCGCTCTGAATGATAGATAGAAGATTTCTGACCAGCCGATCTAGATATGTTATACAACGATACAGAACCATCTTCAGTTCAGCAGGCTCATGTCAGCCAACCAGCTTGCACAGCTATCCAGTTAGCACTGGTACAGCTTCTCCACTCGTGGAGCATCCGCCCTCACGCTGTGACTGGCCATTCCAGCGGCGAGATTGCCGCTGCATTCGCTGCTGGCGCATTGACGTTCGAAGCATGCCTGTCCATCGCGTATTACAGAGGTACAGTCGCGGCACAAGTGAAGGAGAGCTTTCCAAAAATCAAAGGAGCGATGTTAGCCATAGGTACCAGCCAACAAGAGGCCACTTCCATGATAGATGAACTCAAGCATGGTCAAGTCGTTGTTGCTTGCATCAACAGTCCTTCCAGCGTCACAGCATCAGGCGATGCAAGCGCTATAGACGAGTTGCAAGCCGTTGCTGAGAAGAGGAAATTCTTCGCTCGAAGACTTCCTGTGGATGTTGCTTACCATTCGCCTCAGATGGATCTTGTAGCCGAAGAATACCGAAAAGCAATCGGGAATATCAAGCCGGCCTCATCGAGGGGTGTACAGTTTTATTCCTCGCTAATGGGAAGGAGAACAAGCACTCTCGCCCTAGGGACATCCTACTGGGTGAGCAATCTCAAGTCGCCCGTAGAGTTTGCAAGCTCGCTTCTCAGCTGCTGCTTTGCGGATCAGGATGGATCAGCACCACAAGATTCAGTCACTCATCTGATAGAGATCGGGCCTCATTCAGCCTTAAAAGGACCCATCCGCGATATTCTCGGCGCCGCTCCGAAGACGAAGCAGAAGATAGGATATAGCTCTGCTCTCTTCAGAAAAGAAAATTCTGCAACGAGCACGCTGAAGTTGGCTTCCGAATTGTTCATCAAAGGATGCTCACTCGACATGTCGGCAGTGAACTTTCCACAAGGAGCGCCAAAACCAAAAGTACTCTCGGACCTGCCCCCATATCCCTGGAACCACGAAACCGAGTTCTGGCACGAAACGCGCATTAGCGATAGTCATCGTATGACTCCGCGTCCAAGGAATGATATCTTGGGGACACTCACAGCAGATTCGAGCAATCTTGAACCCCGGTGGCGCAATATCCTACGCCTGGATGACATACCTTGGGTAAATCTACTATCTCTCACCTGCCTCACCATGTTGTGTTGATTGAATAGACGCTGACTAGATAATCTAGTTACGGCATCATCGAGTCCGATCAAATGCCGTCTTTCCTTTTGCGGGCTATGTAGCAATGGCGGTAGAAGCCAAGAGGCAGCACGCAGAATCTCGAAACGCTGATTACGCCAAGATCGAACTTCGAGAGATATCCAATAATCAGCCTCTCATCATTCCTGAGGGCGTGGATGTCGAGATGATCCTTACCTTAAGACTTCATGATGAGAACTCGGAGACATCGTCGGAATCTTGGTATGAGTTCAAGATATCGTCTTGGACCAAGGACGCGGGCTGGATAGAGCACTGCAAAGGCCAAGTTGCAGCGCTCAGCGATAGAAAGGGTAACGATGTCGAAGGGGCCAATTCATCCAGTCTTGCCCAGTCGAGACGCCAGGATCAGATACGCGAGGTCGAGTCTGCTTGCGTGACAAAGGTTGACAGTCAGAAGATATACGAAGCTGCTAGCAACATAGGGATCGATTATGGTCCTACCATGACAATGCTTGCAGAATGCCGCACTGGTGGCCAACACGCGCTGGGGTGCGTTCGCAGTCCAGACACCGCGTCCACAATGCCACGGCAATACGAAACTCCTTTGATTGTGCACCCTGCTTTCCTCGATAATTGTCTTCAGGTGGTCTGGCCGTTACTGGGCGCAGGTCAGACTGAGGTCAAAGGACTTTATCTTCCGACGTTTATCAAGAATTTCTGTGTCCGTCGTGACCCTAGAGCGCAAGATTGTGATCATGTCAGAGTGTTCGGGACCAGTGCAACATCACCTTACCCTTCGGAACGACTCGTGAAATCAGTTATCGTAATTGACCCTAACGAGTCTGAAAAGCTCCCTGTCATCACTTTTGATGGCTTAGTGATGGTTTCCCTGTCTGATGGTCAATCGACCAAAAAGAAAAGAGAAAAGTCCATTTACTCAAAGATGCATTGGGAGCCGTGCCTGGACTTACTGGAGCCCAAAGACTTTCAAGAGCACTTTGCGATCGAAAAAGCTGCCAGCGACGAGATGAGTATCATGAAAGATCTGGAACGGGCAGCGCTCTTCTGCTTTGAGAACGCACTCAAAGACATCACCGATGCTCATTACGACACCCTCCAGCAACATCATAAGAGATTCTATCGCTTGATGCAAAGGCAACTCAAGTCAGCGAAACGAGGGGAGAACCCCATTTTGGAAGCGCAATGGGATTCTGCCAGCAACTCTGAGCGTAAAGAATTCTTGGAGATGGTGCGCTCTCGTGACGTCTCTGGCGAATTCACGTGCAAGATAGGCCAAAACATTGCGGATATCTTATTAAACGGCGTGGATACTCTCTCTTTGATGCTGGAGGACGGCCTGCTGGAAAAATTCTACAGGCATTCTGGCCCGCTTATTCGCAACAACAAGCAAGCGGCTCTGCTTGTCGATAACCTAGCTCATGAAAATCCGAACCTTAGGGTGCTCGAGATTGGTGCAGGAACAGGAGGGGTTACACTCTCGGTCCTCGAAAAGCTAGGCGGGGTGTCAGGCCAGGTGCCACGATTTCACGACTACGTTTTCACTGATATATCCAGTGGGTTCTTCGAGAATGCGCAAGAAAAGCTTAGACCTTGGAGTACCTTTGTGAGTTACCGTAGGCTGAACATTGAAGAGTGTCCGATCAGTCAAGATTTCGAATCAGAAGCGTTTGACTTGGTTATTGCTGCAAACGTGTTGCATGCAACAACGCGGATGACGCGGACATTGGGTAACGTGCGCAAACTACTCAAGCCTGGCGGCAAGCTCCTGCTAGTTGAAATCACCAATATTAGGGCTCAATTTTTCCCATTTGCCACAATTCCTGGGTGGTGGGCAGGTGGGTCTTCCCTTAGTGATGAGGCCATATAAACCTCTCTTAGGTCATCAGATCGTGCTGACAAGCAGTAGGCGAGGAGGAATATCGGACGGACGGTCCTCTTCTCATGGAGACACAGTGGGATTCTCTCCTCCAAGCTTCAGGATTCTCTGGGCTTGATCGTAGCCTGCAGGCCTATCCCGGGGAGGTTGTGCAATCTCACAGCGTCATGCTGTCAACGGCATCAGTCCCCAAGTCTTACAAAGCTCCGAAAGATCTTGTCATCATACAAAGTCGTCAATCTAGCCGATTATCTCTCGACATGCTCAAAGAGAGATTGAGTGCTACTCTTGGGCGAGCTCCGCAGATCATTAGTCTCGCGCAAATCTCCCAAGCAGATGTCAAAGACAGCCATTGCATTTTCTTAGACGAGCTCGAACGTCCTATGCTTGCCAATCTTTCTGCTCCAGACTTCCAAGCTGTTCAAAATCTATGCTCCGCAGCTGGCGTTCTATGGGTCGTCCAAGGTGGTCAGATGAAATCATCAACCCCTGAATCAAACATGGCTGTCGGCCTGGCGAGATGCATTCGATCCGAGAATCCGGCTATCAGACTGGTCACACTAGACTTGGACGAAGAGCATAAGCTCCCGGCGTCACGCACTTCCGAGGTCATTGCCAACCTTTACCAGGCAGCTTTTACCTCGGAAACTCACTTTGAGAACAAATCTCCGGAGGCTGAATATCTAGAAAGAGACGGTCGGTTATACGTCCCTCGGGTCGTCCAAGATACAGAGATGGACCAATGCGTCCAGAAGGTGACACAGGACCCGGTGCCGGAGTATCAAACATATGTAGAAGGTAACCAAGCTGTGACGCTGAAAATCGAGACTCCAGGCCTCTTAGACACGTTCTATTTTGCCGAAGATGAGAGCTTTGAGGGGCCCCTGAATCCAGATGATATTCAAATCCAGGTGAAAGCATCCGCACTCAATTTTCGAGATGTGATGGCAGCATTAGGAAAAGTACCGTACGAAAATTTTGGGAACGACTGCGCCGGAGTAATCACAGCCGTCGGTAGCAATGTTTTCGATCTCGCAGTAGGTGATCGAGTCTGCGCCCTCGCAAACGCAGCTTTCGCGACTGTGGTCCGCTGTGCAGCTTCGTGCGCAGTCAGGGTTCCTGACACCACCAACTTTGACGAGGCAGCTTCATTGCCCGTGATCTGTACCACGGTGTACCATTCTTTAGTGAACGTGGCCCATCTTTGCAAAGGTGAAACGATCTTGATCCACGCTGCCGCCGGAGGCGTAGGCCAGGCAGCCATCATGCTATCTCAATCACTCGGCGCAGAGATTTTTGCCACGGTCGGAAACGCGAAAAAGAAAGAATTCATCATGAACAAGTATGGCTTGCGCGAGGACCATATCTTCTTCTCCAGAGACGTCTCTTTCGAAGATGGCATCATGAACATCACACGCCAGAGAGGCGTCGACGTGGCATTGAATTCTCTCTCAGGTGACGCACTCCGTGCAACATGGAGGTGCATCGCGCACTTTGGGCGATTTGTTGAATTGGGAAAATCTGATATCTTGGCTAACAAGAAGCTTGAGATGCAGCCGTTCATTCACAACCGAACATATGCTGCAGTTGACCTGCTCGCGCTTTCGTATGAGAAGCCTACCCTCATGAAAGATCTCTTGCTCAAATCAATCGATCTTCATTCAAAAGGCGTACTCAGACCAGTGTCCCCAATTGCAGTCATTCCATATTCGAAGATCGAAACAGCTTTTCGAACTATGCAGGGCGGTGACCATATTGGAAAGATCGTGCTTCGTCCAGAGCGAGATGATCGTGTTATGGTATGTTGTTGCTTTTCCTTGCGAACTATCGGTGGCGGGATCACATTTACTGATTGGACGCCAGCTCATGCCCAGGAAGGTTGCGATGTCATCGATACGTCCAGATGCGACTTTTGTCATCACTGGAGGGTCAGGCGGCCTAGCATACTCGTTCGCAAGATGGTTGACCGACCAGGGAGCAAAGTATATCATATTAGCCTCTCGCAGTGGGAAAGCGGACGCGAATATGACAAACTTGATTGAAGAGTTGCGAGATCGAGGAACCATGGTTATGCCTTACAAATGCGATGTAACGAACAAAGAGCAAGTCAACGGACTCATCGGAGACGGCTTGAAGCATTTGCCAGCTATTCGGGGAATTATACACGGCGCCATGGATAATCGAGTACGTGCCTCTTACACTCCATTACTAGACTGTCACTGACCCGTTACCCAGAGCGCATTGTTTGAGAATTATACCTACGAAGAGTATATGGCAGTTATACGGCCCAAGGTAGAGGGTGCCTGGAATCTTCACAATACGCTCTTGAACAACGACCTCGACTTCTTCGTTTCCATCGCTTCTATTACTGGTCTCATTGGCAACCATGGACAATCTGCATACTGCGCGACAACCACATTCCTCGAAGCATTCGCCTCGTATCGCGAATCGCTGGGCCTGGCGGCCAGCACCATTGACCTTGGTGCAGTGTCAGACGTAGGTTATCTTGCGGTACGGGGCCCCGAAATGCAGGAGCAGATGAGAAGGGTGATGGGTGCAGAGATCAACGAGAAAGAGCTTCTTGCGATCCTTGACGCTGCGATCAGCGGCCACGTTGGCAAAGACTCGAATTATTCCACCATCACTGGCCTGCAATGTACTGGAGGCGAGGCTCAGAGTTTCTGGAGCCACGATCCGCTGTTCTCTCATTTGCGCGTCAAGAAGAGCACGCAGCAGAAAGATGTCAAGAGCGGCGCTGTGGCGTTCTCTGCCCGGAAAGGGTTGGCAGAGGCGGAGTCCTTGGCTGACGCTAAGAAAGTAATATACGACTGCCTTGCGGCCAAGTTCTCAACGGTGCTGATGATCGATGAAGAGGACCTCAGTCCTGATAAAGCCCTTGGTGCGTATGGTAGTGACTCACTGGTCGCTGTGGAGTTGCGCAATTGGATTGGGCGAGAGACTGAAGCCACCGTTATTCTGATGGATCTATTGGCGGACAATACGCTGGCCACTTTGACTGAGACGGTTGTCCGCAACTCGAAGTTATGCGAGAAATGGCGCGCAACTAGCTTGTGAGTCTGAGGGAACGGATGGTGGAAGGATAGAAGTTGGATGGTTGTAGGGAGACGGATTTTTAACTGTGACGTTGCGAGATTGATGCCCTTGGAGACAGATACTTCATAGCATAATATGTGTACTAGGCTTTTGTTAATAGCGAAAATGGACGCGAGCAACATCCAATTTCTGGTCTCAGTGCTATCACAAGCTTTATTTATGAGGTGCCAGAGATTGGCATTCTTGCATGCTGACGTACCTTTCAACAGATGTCTCCCTTCGCACTCACACGCTTTTTGTCCTAGGTATTGACAAAAACATCTGTAGTAGCATTTTTATCTTAATCGGTTCCCGGTCCCTGGAATCTAATAAAAAAACTTGGTGCTGTTGTGAGTGAGTACAATGGTGGACTTGAAAAGCTAATACATATACATCGTCTGCCGCGTTAGGACATCGGGCCGTCATCCGCAACGTGTGAATAGCGTTCTTTTCATCAGATGCAGAAGTCCACACTGGTGAGGTCTTATATTCCGAATTCCGAAGTCTGGATGATGAAGATCTATCAAATACGGCTATGTGCAGATACGTGCCAGTCACTTAATGTCTCCCTTCGAAGACGTCATTCGTTTGAGTGAGGATAGGGAGTGGGCGGGCCTCCTGCTGCTCATGCTTTTGAATATCATTGTGCTTACGCAGAGGGAATCCGGCGCTTGCTACCGAGTCTGGACTTATACATACCTCACTTGATTGTCCTCCAAATTTTGCCTGAGAGCGTCCGTAATCCTCTTTGAACCAGTTCGCTCAGTCTCTGAGGAATGTAAGCCTGCAGCGTATAAGGGCGGATCATGATCCGAATCGCAGAAAAAACTGTCCCTGCTATCGTGCCCATCGCCATCCCCGTCGATCATCTATCAAAGCCTCGATGAAATACCTTTGCGGATTGGTTGAAACAGAGCTCAAGTATTAATCCTGTGTACGAAGTCTACTCAATAACGTTTCCAGCTTGCGATAAGGTCCGGTGGTAGTGAGATTATCAAATAGATAAAATCGCAGAATCAAATCAAATCGGAGTGTGCCAAGATGATAAAGTTTCCTTAATGTAATTGCTGAACGAGGGGTAAATACGGTGTGCCGTGATAGGCAAATAGTTTGATTGATTGGTTTATACGCCTATTCTAGTATCTATATATACTAATGAGGGTGTTCTATTACATTATTTGTGAAACTAGTAGATGGTACACGTAGTGTGCCTTTCCTAGCTGTAAGAGAAACTATAGTATAGTGCCTAGATAAAAACTCCTGCTTATCCTTAATAATATAATTACTTTTGGTCTGGGGATTACACCCTAGGCCTCCTTAACACCGGTAACTCTTAACTATGTTCTTTAATATTATACTGAGCGCTCTATAACATTATTTCTAATACTAACTATAATATACGCCCTTCGTACTATACTTAGCTCTTAAGGACCCTGCTGTATTCTTCTATATCCTTTAACTTTATTATAGCGCTGAGCGC
>JAEUBA010000172.1:0-33658 GCA_018257865.1 Stereocaulon alpinum | reverse complement strand
ACCACGCGACGTCTCAACATCGTTCAACCTGCAATGCATTAGGGGAGACATCTCGGCTCTGAATAGGTATTCAGGTTCGTAGCCAGCACCGCGTACAGGTGTGTCTCCATCGCTGGCCATATACTAATTATAATAAAGCTAGAATAGATATAA
Source organism: Stereocaulon alpinum (assembly GCA_018257865.1). Classification (NCBI taxonomy): domain Eukaryota; kingdom Fungi; phylum Ascomycota; class Lecanoromycetes; order Lecanorales; family Stereocaulaceae; genus Stereocaulon; species Stereocaulon alpinum. Next base: position 33,505 of record JAEUBA010000172.1, on the reverse strand, counting down.
AGCGAACGCCTAATACGCTAGAAAAGGGCTTAGAAAAGGATAGAGGCGAAGGTAACTAAGGAGGAAATCTAGAAATATATAAAGATCCTAAATAAAGTAATAAGCTAATATTTAGTAGACTTTAAAGATATAATTAACTAGTATATTAATAGGCTTATAGCTATATTATAAGAGGTAATAGAAAATACTATCTTATATAAGAAACTATACGTAGGGGCTAATCTATATTAGAATAGAGTATATATAAGGGTAACTAAAGTATTATAGGTAGTACTTAAGGCCTATTACTATAATAAGAATATAGAAACTAAGAAAGCCCTTTATTAAGCTAAAAGGGAAAAGGTTACTACCCTATAAAAGGCTAGGATAATAGCTTTTAGAGAGGGAGTCTATAAAATATTACTAAGATTAAGAGGAGTATAGTAACTTATTAAATAGGGAAGGGAAAGGAGTATATACCTTAAAGAGCTACTATAATTCCTAGCTATTAAAGACGGAAATAGGAATAAAGTAATAGACTTTAAGGGGAAGGTAGAGGCCCTAAAAAGGGTCCTCTTTTTACTCTTACCTTTAATAGACCTAATAGATATAAAGAGGGCTAACTACTTAGAACTTATAGTAATAGATAATAAGATTACCTTAAAGAAGATAAGGGATATAATTTAATACTTAGTAGTAGATAAGGCCCTAAGGATCTTAGAGATCCTAAATAAGTTCTTAAGAGTAGTATATATAGAGATAATAGAAATATTTAGAAGGATATTTTAAGCGTACTTAGATTATAGATACTACCTAAAGAAGTTCTAAGAGGCGAATATAGTAATATTAAAGAAATTAAAAAAGACTAACTATTTAGAGCCTAAGGTATACTAGCCTATTATATTACTAGATATACTTAAGAAAGTATTAGAGATAATAATAGTAAAATATCTTAGTAGAATAGCTAAAAGGAATTACCTACTCTTAAAATATTAAATAGGGGGTAGAAAGAGATACTTAGTAGAAATAGCTTTAAAGACTATTATAGATTTAATCTATATAATATAGAACTAAGGTAAAGATAATATAGCGAGCCTACTATTATTAGATATAGTAGAGGTATTTAATAATATATCCTATAAAAGGCTACTCTATAACCTAAAGATAAAAGGAATCCTTAAAGGAATTATTTAGTAGACTATAAGCTTCCTTAAAGATAGAGCGATATTAATTACTCTAAGAGGTAAAACTAGCTTAGTAGAGGTAATAGAGATAGGGATTTTATAAGGATTACCTATATTACTAATTCTATTTCTCTTCTTTAATATACTACTAATTAAAGTATACTTAAAAGTAAAAATCCTAGTATAAGTAGGAGGATTTATAGACGACGTATACTTACTAGTATATAATAAATTAATAGAAACGAACTATAGATAGCTAGAATAAGCCTATAAGCTCTATCTAATATAGATAGAAATATATAGAGTAATATTTATACCCTAAAAGTATAAACTAGTATATCTATTATAAATATCTAAGAGATTTAATATAAAAGAGATAGTATAATTTAGTAGCGTAGAGGTTATACTAGAGGTAAGTATTAAGGTTTTTAGGTTATATATTAATACTAAGCTCCGCTAGGGCCCCTATATAGCGTAAGTAAAAGTAAAAGTAGCTACCTAAGCCTAAGTAATTAAGTATCTAGCCGGATTAACTTAAGGAGCTATAGTTAAGAACTATAGAATAGTATATAATATAGTAGTAAGACCTATACTTATATTTATTATACTAATCTAGTATACCCTTACTAAAGAACTAGGAGTAGTAGGAAAGTATATTAAAATACTAGTAATAATATAGAATAACTATTTAAGGATAATACTTAGAGTATATAGAGTAATACTAGTTTAGGTTTTAAAGGTAGAGATAGTTATCCCTCCTATTTAGACTTAATTAGATATTTTAGTTATAAGATATTAAATACTAAGGGGGATTTATAACCTAATAATTAAAGGTAACTATATAATTCGTTAAAGATTATAAGGAAAAAGAGGGAGAGCGCGCCTAATATACCCTATCTTATTACTAAAGAAGGAGGTATAGGCCCTTTAGGAGCTTAAAGCGAAGGATTAGAACTAAGTATTAATAATAATAAGGTAGAAAGTATATTAGTATAACCTAAAAATAGATATTAAGGAGTACTAAGATATAGGTATTCTAGCTAAGAAAATAAGGAGTTAAGTAATAATAAAGTAGATTAAGTAGTAGGAGGTATATAAAAAGGCTATCCCTAAATACTCTTATATACTTATTTAAAGGGAAATATTATTTAGAGATAGATATAACTACTACCTAAAACTAAGAAAGGTAGAAAGCTTAGTAGTAATCTAACTTTAAAGTAGTAAGAATAAGTTTAATTACTTTTTATATAAAGTAAAAGTACTAAGGATTTATAGCGCTCGCTATAATTATAGTTAAGGGAATTAAGATATAAAGTATATTCTCCTATATTACTTAAAGCTTAGTAATACTTAAAGAGAACTTATTAAGGAGGTAAAGACTTATAATATTAAGACTATACTAGTTAAAGTTAATAGTATAAGGGTAGTAGTAAGATAACTAATCTAGTTAGAATTTCTAATATAATATTAACTTACTAAGGAATAGCTTTCCTAGTCTAGACTCCTTATTAAAGTAAAACTAATAATAAAAACCCTAAAGATAAAGAATCCTAAGTATAAGGTAAAGTTAAAGGTAGTAGAGCTACCGGAGTATTATAGGGCCTAGTAGGGTAAAGGAGACTATAGTTACTAGTATTATAAAGCTTAGTAGTAAGGTTAGATAGGCGGAGTAGAGTAATAGGTAAGCTAATAAGTAAGAGTTTTTAGCTAGAAGGAGTAACCCTAAAAAGGTTTCTTTCGCGTCTAGAGGGCTTATAGCCCCCTAGATTTTCTAATTATATAAAAGAATACCCTTATTAGTATATATAGATACTAGAATAGGCGTATAAATCAATTAATTAATAGAACTAAGGTAAAAATAATATAGCGAGCCTACTATTACTAAATATAGTAGGGGTATTCGATAATATATCCTATAAGAGGCTACTTTATAACTTAAAGATAAAAGGAATCCCTAAAGGGATTATCTAATAGACGGCGAGCTTCTTTAAGGATAGAGTAATATTAATTACCCTAGGAGGTAAAACTAGTTTAGTTAAGGTAATAGAGATAGGGATCCCGTAAGGGTTACTAATATTATTAATTCTATTTCTCTTCTTTAACGCGCCGCTAATTAAAGTATACTTAAAAGCGAAAATCCTAGTATAAGTAGGAGGATTCGTAGATAATATATACCTACTAGTATATAGTAAATTAATAGAAACGAACTATAGATAGCTAGAATAAGCCTATAAGCTCTATCTAGTATAGGCGGAAATATATAGAGTAATATTCGCGCCTTAGAAATATAAACTAGTATATCTATCGCGAGTACCTAAAAGGTTTAATATAAGAGAAATAGTATAATTTAGTAGCGTAGAGGTTATACTAGAGGCGAGTATTAGGGTCTTTAAGCTATATATTAATACTAAGCTCCGCTAGGGCCTATATATAGTATAGATAAAGGCGAAGGCTACTACTTAAGCCTAAGCGATTAAGTATCTAGCCGAATTAACTTAGGGAGCTACGTTCGAAAAATATAGGATAGTATATAGTATAGTAGTAAGACCTATACTTATATTCGCTATCCTAATCTAATATACCCCTACTAAGGAGCGGGGAGTAGTAGAAAAGTATATTAAGACGCTCGCGATAATATAGAATAACTACCTATAGATAATACTTAAAGTATATAAAGCGACGTTAGTCTAAGTCTTAAAGGTAGAGATAGTTATTCCTCCTATCTAGACTTAGTTAGATACTTTAGTTATAAGATATTAGGTACTAAGGGGAATCTACCCCTTAATAATTAAAGGTAACTATATAATCTATTAGAGATTATAGGGAAGAAGGGGAAGGACGCGCCTAATATACCTAACCTTATTACTTAAAAAGGAAGTATAGGCCCTTTAGGAGCTTAAGGCGAAGGAATAGGACTAAGTATTAATAGTAATAAAGTAGAAGATATACTAGTATAACTTAAAAATAGATATTAAGGAGTACTAAGATATAGGTATCTTAGCTAAAAAGATATAGAGTTGATTGATTGATTGATTTATACGCCTATTCTAGTATCTATATATACTAATAAGGGTGTTCTCTTACATTATTAGGAAATCTAGGGGGGTTGAAGGCCCTCTAGACGCGAAAGAAACCTTTCTAGAGTCGCCCCTTCTAGCTAAAAACTTTCGCTTATCAGCTTACTTATCGTTCTGCTCCGCCTGTCCGACCTCGCCGCTAGGCTCTATAACACCGGTAACGATAATCTCCGTTGCCCTAATAGGCCCTGCAACACTCCGGCAGCTCCGCCGCCTTTAGCTTCCACTTGCGCTTAGGCTTCTTTGTCTTTGGGGTTTTTATTGCCGGTTCTACTCCGATAGGGAGTTTAGACTAGGAGAGCTGTTCCCTAGCAAGTCGATACTGCGTTAGGAATCCTGACCTAACCAGCCATCTCGCAGCCGCTCTTATACCGGTGACCTTAGCCAGCATAGTCCTAACATCGTGAGTCTCTACCTCTTTAATAAGCTCCCTTCGAGTGTCGCTAAGCTCTGGGCAGTGCAGGAGAATATACTTCGTATCCTAATTCCTCTATCTATAACTGCAGCGGGTACTGCGGACCCCTGGCACTCTCGCCTTATAAAGGAAGTGGTTAAACCTATTCTTCCTACTTCGGAGTTGGACTGCCATCGAGCTTTCTGCCTTCCTAAGCTTCAGGTGGTAGTTATACCTTTCTCCGAACAACGGTTCATTCTGTGCGGGTGTGCGAGAGTGCTCGGGGATAGCATCCTTATATGCCTCCCACCGCTCGATCCACTTCGCCGTTGCCCAGCCTCGTATCTTCTTGGCTAGGACGCCTACGTCTTGATACTCCTCGACATCCGTTTTTGGGTTATGCTAATGTGCCTTCCTCCTTATCGCCGTTACCGCTTGATCCTAATCCTTCGCCTCAAGCTCCTGCAGGGCCTATTCTTCCTTTTCTAGTGATGGGGTTAGGCGTGTTGGGCGCGCCCTTCCTCTCCTTCCCCGCAGTCTCCTACGGATTAAGCGGTTGCCTTCGATTGTTAAGGGGTGTACTCCCCTCAGTGCCTGGTGTCTCATAACCAGGGCGTCTAGATGGGTTTGGATAGGCATAATAACTGCTTCCGCTTAAGATATAGAGTTAGGCGATAATAAAATAGACTAAGTAGTAGGAAGTATATAAGGATATTATCCCTAAATACTCTTATATACCCTTTTAAAAGGAATTATTATTTAGAGATAAGTATAACTACTACCTAAAGCTTAGAAAGGTAGAAAGCTTAATAGTAGTCTAACTCTAAAGTAGTAAGAATAGGTTTAACTACTTTCTATATAAAGTAAGAGTACTAGGGGTCTATAATACCTACTATAGTTATAGTTAAAGAAACTAAGATATAAAGTATATTCTCCTATACTACTTAGAACTTAGCGATACTTAAAGAGAACTTATTAAAGAGGTAGAGACTTATAATATTAGGACTATACTAGTTAAGGTTATTAGTATAAGGGCGGTAGTAAGATAACTAGTTAAGTTAGGATTCCTAATATAGTACTAACTTACTAAGGAATAACTCTCCTAATCTAAACTCCTTATTAGAGTAAAACTAATAATAAAAACCTTAAAGATAAAGAAGCTTAAGTATAAGTTAAAGTTAAAGGTAGTAGAGCTACTAAAGTATTATAAGGCCTATTAGGGTAACGGAGATTATAGTTACTAGTATTATAAAGCCTAGTAGTAAGGTTAGATAGGTAGAGTAGAATAATAAGTAAGCTAATAAGCGAAAGTTTTTAGCTAGAAGGGGTAACTTTAAAAAGGTTTTTTTTCGCGTCTAGAGGGCTTATAGCCCCCTAGATTTTCTAAAAATATAAAAGAATACCCTTATTAGTATATATAGATACTAGAATAGGCGTATAAATTAATTAATCAATTAATATCTAGCTACTATAAGCCTAATTTAAATATTTAAGCTTGATCTAATAAGTTAGGCCTATTTAAGTCTACTCTAGAATCTCGAACTTCGAAATATTATTAATTCGGGTATAAGGATAAGAACTCCGAGCTAGAGCTCTACCTCTAAACTATTTAGAAGAGGTAAAAGTTAAGGATATTAGGTCTAATACCTAGAAGTCCCTTATTAAGGCCCTTATAGTATACCTACCCCTTATAATTATTCCTCCCCTTAAGGGACTCGTCCCTAAGGGTTACTAATAGTATAAGTTAAACTTCCCCTAGATTAATACTACTTAGCGATAATTATTAGGTTATAAAGCCCCTATTAGGCGCCTTACTTAGGCCTAGTTAAAGTCCTCGTAGAGCGCCTCTAAGCTAGCTAGTCTACGCGATATAATATAATACTATACCTAGTTAAAGCCCCCGTAGGGTACCTCTATACTAGTTAATTAGCGCGGTTACTTACGCGATATTTCCTACCCCTCTAGAAGTTAAACCCCTAACTTATATACTAAGGCGGGTACGCGACTAGTAGAGTATTAGACCTAATATAATTATAAGGATAAGAACTCCGAGCTAGAGCCCTACCTCTAGATTACCTTAAAGAGGTAAAAGTTAAGAATATTAGGTCTAATACCTAGAAGTCCCTTATTAGGGCCCTTATAGTATACCTACCCCTTATACCGAGCTAGTAGTAAAGAATTATTAGTAGTAAATATTAGACTTCTATAGACTACTAGTAGTAGTAGAAAATTATTACCCGTATTTTAAGGATTCTTCTAGCTATAAGTAGCTTTTAGGTACTAATTTAATTAGAAAATATTAGTATATTTTTAGTTATAGGGAATAGATTAATCGTTACTAGTAACTAGATATTTATTAGCTAAAGAGATAACTAATAGGTAAGAAATCGATAGAATAATTAAGTTAGTATAGAGAGTTAAGCTATATATAACTAGCTAATTTTAACTATCTAAAGATATATCTTAGTATAATTAGCCTAGATAATCTCGTAAAGCGGTAGTTTTAATAGTATAGAAGTAAGATTTATAAATAAGAATATTATCTTTACTTAAGTAAATACTTAATTAAAACCCCTATCTATAGTTAAAGTAGATAAAGAAGTAATAGAGAAGAAGTTAGAAAGAAAGGGGAAGAGAGGAACCCTTATATAATTTAAAATTATTAACTAAAAGTCCTAGAAAGTAGCGGGGTTCTAGAAAGTAACGGCGTAGTAAAGTAGTAAGGTTTAGATTAACTCTAATTTTTAAAGTAATTATCTATTAAATTCTAGAGGTCTCTATAGATTTAAGATCGTATTAGCCCTATCTATATTATTTAACCCCTAAAATAAATAATATAGTCTATAATTATTACTTACTACTAGTTAGTAGTTTCTAGTTAGAGGTATTACTCGCTTCTAACTACGGGTAAGGAGTATCTCTTAGTTATAACCCTAATTTCTAAGTAACTACCCGACCGAATTTTATAATTATTAGCTTATTAGAAAGCCCTTCTCTTTCTCTATTAGTTTTTATATATTTTATAATTTTATAATAATATCTAGATTTAGGGAAGAAGGTTGATCTCTAGCCTTAAAAAATTAATTATAAGTAAGAAAAGCCTCTTACTTATAACCCTAATTCCTTAGTAACCCCCCGGCCGAATTTTATAATTTTTAGCGCGTTAGAAAGCCCTTCTCTTTCTTTATGAGCCTATATAATTTTATTATAATAATATTTAGGTTTAAGGAAGAAGATTAAAATCTAGGTCTAGGAGATTAACTACTAGAATTAAGGTTAGAAATATTAAAATCTAACTTTCTTATAATATTAATAACTTCTTATTTATATATTCGAATTATATATATAAGACCTATAAGTTATAGAGCTCGCTAAGGCGTATATTTCCTATATATTTTTTTCTAAAATATTACTAGTAATTATACTAATAATCTAATTTAAAGTCTAAATATAACCTAATTCGATTTTACTAGACTAGTACTAAAACTTGTATAGGGTTTAAGCTTAACCTAATTCGGGTTAAGCTTAGAATTAGTAATAGAGTAGCTAAATTAGGCTCTTATTATACTATACCCCTTTTTGCTATAAAGAGCCTGATTTTTCGCTCCTTTAATATATCCCTACTACTCCCTTAGTACTCCTTTACTACGCTAGGTTCAGGGTATATATATAGTTGATATAATACGACATTTTTGGTGATACTAAATAATCTTAGGAACAGAGGGATCGAGGTTTATTATCTTTTTGGATATCTGATTCACGGTAACTCGACTCGAGAAATATACCTTAAAACATCTGAACTTTTTAAACCTTTTGAGTCGTCTAGCTATACCAGCTACCCTATGCCAGCTGAGATTCTTGAAGTAGCCGCCCAGACACTCGATCGCGAATTCCGTCCTTGTCGTTTGAATACATACTGTATACCTCTGTATAAAAGAACGGTCCACCAATTTCGAAACCCCAATTTCGGAGACGATCTTCATCCCAAAACGCGTAACCCCAGTGCCACAGGAAGTCACAGGCCTTCAGAAGCGATGGATTACTAGGCTTTGTAGGAGTCGCAAGTGCCCATCTGTAGCCGTAGGGTTGATCTTCTTCAGTAGCTCCAATGTCCTCATCAGTTGCGGCCGGAATGCGTATCTCCCAGAGATTCTCGGGGCAAATAACCTCTCGGAAGCAAGGGTCAAAATTGTAAATACATGTCATTATGGTGTCACATCTCCATTTCATATCATTTTTGCGAAGCAGTACAGCAAGAAGTTGCGGACCTCGACCAATTATTCGGTCTAGATTTAAGTCAGAAGAATTCTCTTTAGAGAGAGAGACGTCAGCCTTTGTAATTGTAACATATATAACAGCAAAGCAGGCTTAGGGGCGAACGGACCATCCTCGTAAAGCATGAACCAAGGATTGAGATCTTCCTCTACCGGATCAAAAGGCCCAGTCCCCTTGTTTTGATCAAACCACTTGCCAGATTCGTTAAAGAGTTGTCTATATCGTCTGTGCACGTAGTCGTACAAACAGCCTAATTGCTCTTGTTCCCATCGCGTATAGCGAGCTAGGTATACCGCCATCTGAGCATCGACATCAATTCGAGCTGCAGGATCCTGGTTTTGGATCAGGTCGCGTGCTCGTTGAGAGAAAAGCCCAGCCCAAAGCTCCCAACGATATATGGCTGTTGAGATGCGACATCTCTCCGTAGTGGACAGTGGCTTTTGGCCCATCACGTTTTCTTTTCCCAAAGGATGATGAAGCGGTATTTGGGAAACTAAATCATTGCAGATTTGAGAGGCTATATCTTTCAGCCGAAGCATTTGCTTGCATTCTTCGATACTGATCTGGAGGGTAGCTTGCTTGGTCAATGCGTTGTGCTCGGGATTCGTCTTAAGCAGTGCGGTCACGATTTCAAGGTGGTTCGAGGCCAGTACGTCGAGATACTGTGCCCTGCATGCCAGCAGTGGGATCGCTATGTTTATCCTGTCGACTTCGAAAGCATTTCGAGTCAATTGCAATAGGATCTGTCGCTGATGGCTGTAATAGACGGTTGAAAAGGCAGAACAGCTGAGGATAATGTTTCTGAGCGTCTGCCGATTTGGAACATGACTCAGAATTGCGACACGCAATTCTGGGGCGTGCGGCTGGATTAATCGGAGAGATGATTGAGTATTCTCTGGTAGTAGTGTCGAGTCTTTAGCCATGTCTGCTACCTTATCGAAGGCAAGTTAGTCTGTGCAATCTAGACTCAATGTTGGATAGAATACTGCAATCTGGATGCTGGTGTTCGTAAATTGTCGATGCAGGATGTCAGGCTCCAGCCTTGGTGGGGGAGTGCATTCAATAATTCACTCAAACCAGGGTATGAATAGAGAATCTGTGCAGTTGTATCGTAGTATATAGAAATCAATGGTAAAGGAGCTAGATCCGATCGCGATCAATGTAGACGCAGGTTTGGCTTCGTGTGGGTGGGTGGGGGGGGGGGGAGGAAACTGTACGGCCAACTCCGATCGCAATCAGCGTGGATGCAGGTTTGGTTTCGAAGGGGGGGTGGAATACATTTATGATTTGTACGATACCAATGTGGCTGATCAGGTGACCAAGTGCTGGACCAACCGGATTCTAGGGAGGTCATATACTCTGCATGCAGACGTGGCAGTTCAGACGGTCCAAGTCCGGTGTCCGTGTCAATTCGTGAGGCGTAAAGAGCATGATGTCCCTATAAAGTGTGGGATGTCTTCGCCGCGCCTCGAAAAAAAAGGCTTCTTGGGCTTGGATAATCTACTCTTTTCTTATCCCAGGTATTTGGTATTGATGAGATTCAAGTTATCTCTAATCAAGCATCAAGTCCTACGCCTATTTGAGTAAAGCCCGACCACGCATAACCTGAACGTGGGGTCTTTTGAGATACTTGGAACATGAGCTCAAGCTACTACTACGGGGACAAGGATCGTAGAACAACGTTCAGCGGAGGTGAACGTCCCGATCGGCCCGCAGACCCTGACCCTGACCGTTCCAAATTTCCCCCACCACGTTTTATCCCCTCCAGATTATGGGGCTCTGGCGACAGTTTAGCAGACAACCCGTGCTCATCCGCCCCTGCTGCACCGACACCACCGCGGATGATTCCCTCCTCCTCGGATTATCGGAGGCGTCCAGACTCGTTTACGCCCCAGATGAACGCAGCTTATTCAGGATATAAGGACGACCAACAAGTAAAGAACGACGCAGCTAGAGCTTATAGACAAGAAGTCTCACGCATTGGAGGAAATAGCAAGTTTGTTCCTCGCAACTCAGAGGACTTAGCACAGCCTGCGAATAAAGTGGCGAATCTGGCCAATACGTAAGCAATATGTGAATGAAATCCTGAACAGAATTTTCTAATGCTTCCTAACTCCTCTTCTTTCAAAAGATCCTTACTTCTTTCCATCATCATCATCATTACTATCATCATCATCATCATCATTACTATCATCATCATCATCGTCCTTTCCTCTTCAATGCTGAATTTTAGTATCGAAACCCGACCCTTCAATTTTCAGGGATGCTGATGATTGTATACTGCAGTGAGGGCGTCGCTCGAGATGCGTTCCAACAGCGTTATCCGTATGCCCAGCAATCGTATCAGGCATGGCAAGGACACGAAGAGCAGATTGGAAACGGGCATCGGCATGCACAAAAATTGAGACAGAAGGCAAAGCAACATCGGAATTCAGGAGGGCGGGGATAAAAGAGGACCCGGCAAAGGTTATGAAGTTACGAAAGTGGTGCTCTACCCTAAGCGAAAGTTTGGACGGCCTATAATGAATAGCAAAGTGATTAAACTCAAATTCTAGATTTGCAAAATTACTTTGAACGTATTGCTATATATATATTATACGACCCCCGAATATAGGATTGAGACTTGCCTGTAGGGTTGAGGTGGAATTGAAACATTAAGCAACGATGCAGGGATCTCCGCGTTGCAACAACTTTGGTTTTCGTGTTTGGAGCTACTTATGCGTAGCCGTTGATGGAATGCCGTGTTGTGTATTGTATCTCATTGTACATCGTCTTGTATCCATGTAGCATGCATAATGAAAGAGATCCGTCCTGGGGGGAAGGGCACCTGCTACTTATGTAGTCTGCGTTCATTACTAATGGGCAAAAACATTGATGCGTAGCCACTACAGCAGCAGTATCCTTGCAGCCTCCTCCTTTTCCTCTTCCCCTCCTACTCAACATTGTCATTCTGTCCTCTTCTATCCTAGCGATTTGCTGAATGACCAAGCGCCTATGCATTCCAAGGCCGCCATATCGATACATGCCTGAACAGGTCATTTGGGAGGCAGTTCGACCAAGCCACTAGAGGCATAGAGCGAAGTGGAAAGGTAGAGTAGCCGGATCCGAGATATTGTTGATCGTCTCGATTCTAAAGGAATATCAAGTACGCTAAGCAACGAGATCAGCTATGTCTCAGGTCACGCATCATACTTTCGACACTTTGACTTGTGTGGGGATGGAAGGCTTTGATATGGACGTGAATCTCCAGGCTAGAACCTGCCACTGTCCTCTCGTCCGTGGTGTGAAATGAGGTTGCGAGATTCAGGAATAATCTGCGGCGCGTTGCGCCGTGATGGAGGTTGCGTTGGCAATGAAACTTGATGGGAAGGAAATGGATATGAAGGATGGCGACTGTGAGACACTACGCCTTTACGTTTGACCATTGGCTGCGCGGGGTCTTCAAGGCCTATTGACGCTTGGGGTTTGTGGGAACAACATCGAGGAGGAAGAGAGGGAGAAGGACTATCGGCGGTGGTAGCTTTAATCATGACCTCCTATTGATATACATATTGTCCAATCAGGTCTCGTATTTTAAATCTACTCCCTCTTGGAGGAAAGATATGCCTCTATTAATATTTAATATTTTGGAAGCATTTGTTGATAATTCCTTTGCCTCCCGCTACTCTCTAGCCTGAATAGTAGCTACTGGTTGTCCGCTGCTGCTAACTCTTGACCGGACTCTTTCTTCACGATGTCGCTTAGCTTCACAAGTTTGGCAATTGCATGATGACTGGTTGAGACCGTAACCCTTACCATATTTTACGGTCATCGGCTCCATGACATTGACTTCATAACCTTGCCTAACTCGGAGAACTATTCGTTCTACTCCCCGGTAAGTGTACTTGCGAATCTCACAGTTGTTGTACACACAGGAATGGTTAACGAATCGTGTCCAATTTCCTGATTTATTAGCTTTCTCGACAATATCAGGTATCAGTTGCATACCCTCTTTCGCTTGGGTTAATTTGTATCCCGTTCCTTGAATGCAATTGTCGTCTTTGCACTCCATGCTAGTCACCACCCCTTTGAATTCAGCAACGATTTGACCTGATCGGTATCTCTGAAGGATGGTCAATTATCGAGCCCCAAGCAATGGCGACCTGTCAACTTACGTCAAGTGCACGCACACCAAAGCCCATGTTGTCGGTCTCATATATTATGACACGATCGGGAGCCTGGTGATTGCTGAAGATACTGCTCGCGCAATTACATGTCCTTTTGCCTCGAATCTTTTGACTGCTCGACTCTGCTTGGTAGCCATTGCAGTCAACGCATGTGAAATCTGTTTCACATTCGATTCTCCGGGGATCTTTATTCGGCCAGGAAATTCTGTCTATTCTCGTCTCTCCAATGTTCGTATGCGGTAATCTAATAGGATTCCCGCCTTGAGCGATAGCGTATTGGTGTAAATGTTGGCTAGGGTTGGGAGCCACTTCAATATGAATATCTGGGCAATATGGTATGACCTCTCTCCACCTTGGCTGCACACAATCCGCGACCAAGGTCAGAAGTGGCCTGTAGTCTTCCATCTCCTTTTCCAGTTGTTTGTAGGTATAGGACGGGGTGTATTTTAGGTTTGTCTTAAAATTCGATCCCATGCATGCCATCAACACAGCTAATGTACCCCATTCATCGAAGACTTGCTTCACTCGAAATGCGTCTGTCCTAGTCTATTATGAGATGACTGTGCTGCAATGAGCTGATCGCTTACCTGCGTTGCCGTGCTGCACGACCTGGGTCGCGCAACGTCTCTTTCCCTTTACTGATGTGCGCAGCTATGATATCAGAAATGTGGGTGAGTGCTTTCCTTTTTCTGGTCTCGTTTGGGCCTGAACCTGATTTCATTTTTTCCTGGAGGACTCTTTCCATAGCCTCTCCTAACCAATACTGACAGATAACCTCGAGGATGCTGTTTTTGTAGCCCTTGCTCTCACTGCCTATTACTTCATCATACCTCCGGCAGAGAGTTTTCTCGTCTACAAGCTCCTTGGGCTCCATGCTCTTCGGACATCCTATACTTGAAGTTGGCTCATCTAATATGTTTGCTACCTCGAGAGACACCCCAGGGGATATTTCTCCAAACAGTGCGTTAAGTATATCCATCAAGAGATTCATAATATTGAACTTGGATACTAGTGATCTACTGCCTTGGCGAGACGCAGTTGTGATTGATTCCGCATCGAAAGCAGTATCTTCAGTATCGGACAAACAATTTGGATCATTTTGGACGACTTCTGGCTCTTGAACAGGCTTGCCGGTTCTTGTACGCTCCGAGCGACCTCGAGACTTCAGGTCTCCCAATGCCGGTTTCCCGATCGGTCGGTTCTTTTGAATCCGAGGATGTTTCGTTGACGGCTGTGCAGGTTTGGTCTCCTGACGTTCAACCCTTTTCCTTTTCTTGGCTCTCGGAATCGCTGCATCTTGCAATCTTCGTTGTCGATTCGATTCGCATGTAGACATGACTGTCCCCTGTCCATCTCGACCACCTTCAGCTTCAAATTGTTCATGTCCGTATTGCCTCAACCGGGTTGGTGCATCTGCTGATTTACCCTCGCTTTGACTTTGCGGAGGTGTCGGAGGTTGTCGTGAATTTGTTGATTCACCCTCGGCAGGGGCATTCTGGCGTTGCGGCGGTACCGAAGGTTGTTGCTCTTGAGAATCTAGGTGTTCGGTAGGCAGCCGACCGCCAACAACATATTCAGCACTCTGTATGTCTCATAGCTTCATCAGAGTCCTTCCTAACAACGTACGTGCGACTTATTGGATAGCGCTTACCTTTTTCCGATATAGCTCAACGGGTGCTGTCCTATCGGTTTTTGGAGAGGTGCCATCCTTGCCATAGGAACTCTCCAAATCCGGACTAGGCGGGTATCGTATGATAGATGATAGCGAAAGGTACTCCTCCTATACGGTGTAAGATCTTATTCTCAGTATATTGTTTGTTTTTGACTGATCGCGTACAAGGCTGAAGACTTTGTATCCTCCGTCTTGCCACACTTTTAAAACAACCTCAACTCGACGAGCCTGTGGTCTTTGCGCCTTGTTAAGCACGTCACAGTACGTCTCCGTTGCGTGGGAGACTCTGGAAGAATACAAGGCAAGGACTTGTTGGAGGAAGTCAGCGTCGGATGCCATGCTAGTGCGACAACTAGACTGGGACAGATTTCGAGGCCCAGTGGACCGCGATGAGTCAGCATTCCCCCCCGCCAACCTGCAGTGAGCCCGAAGCTGCGACCAGTGATGACTCAGAACAGCAGAAAGCTCTTATGTATGCTCTTCCGCTCGCAGACTAATGTATGATCCGTGCATCAGTGATTGTGTAGAATCTAACAATGACTATAGATCATCATCTTGATCAAAAGCTCTTTCAATCAAGCGGCGCGTCCCTTCCAAAGCAGTCACCTCCTCGAACCACTACGAGGGTTCTACAATAAGTAGGTTTAGATGCGATCAGATTCTACACATATTATCGAATCTACACCTTTGGAGAGGCTACTGAACATAAGAAAAATACCCATCTGAGTACAGCTACCTATAACGCCGGCTGACTGGTTGCATTTTCTCGGCCACCGCCCCCCGTTGTTCGTCCCCCTCCTCCGTACTCAGAATCAGAGCATTGGAAAGCAGAGTCATGTAGCCATATAGTCAGCACTTCACTCTCATTGAATTGAGAGTGAGGGGAAATTCGACACACTCATTTCTGCATGTCCATGCTAGGTCGACATATAATGAAAGTTGAGCTTCAAGTACATGGGTTTTTGGTGAGGTAGGAGGGCGGAAAACGAGCCGCTTACCGGATCACGTGAGATCTGCTGATCCACTACTAGTTCGTGCTCCTCTTGCGCTGGGGCCGCATTGCAACGATCTTTATCCATTTATAGTGGAGGCCATCCGGTTGGCGAAATTGCACTGCCTAGATGGGCCTAGCAGGCCCCTAATGGAGAACGATTTGATTAAAAAATTACAAATGTATAAGATAAAGAAAGGAAGCTCAGAAATGTCTTAGTCGATCACCCCTCAACTTCAGCCTGATTTACTAGTAGACCGCGGTAGATGCGCTTGAAGTTTATTGCTGATCGTGTCGCCTGGAGTAGAGAGTACTTCATGTAATGTATAAATCGCCCCGAGGATAGAACACCTGCTAGCAATGGCGAAGCTAGCATGGCTCCAAGCAAAAGCGAAGGCCCTTAAAATTTCGAAGACTCATCAGCTAGGGGACGCATCCGCAACCGATTATCGAGCAGCGAAACAGAAGTCTGCCCAGGACTATGATGTCTTACCAAATATCACAGCTGTCGATGAGATCTTATCGAGCTCTGCTTCAGCCTCTAAAGGTAACCCTGAGGCTTCGTCTGCACCCATTGAGGCCGCCGAACACCAGCATTCCGTAGCGCGAGAACAGGCTCCCCGGTCGACTGACCCAATGCAAGATCTAGCAGAGACAACGTTCGGATTGAGCATGGTAAAATCCGACGGCGCGACCTTGAAGATGGACAAAAGTTCTAAACGAACTGCCAAAAGCGCCAGGAACTCGGAACGTGAGGCGGAAAAATTGATAAAGAAACATGGAAACAGCTCCCAAATTGCTCTGCTTTGGGCGTTACAGGAGAAACAGGACAAAGCTGTCTCCACTCTTCTGGATTATGGTCTTCATGATGCAGAGCCCGAGCAATTCTTACGCTGTATCGTGATCTGTATAGCAAGCAAGGACATGGCATTATTATATCGAATCGTGGTAGCGACTCGAAAGTCTAGCAGTCTTGCGCGAATGTTAGACTACGAGCCTACCCTCAAATTTGTCGCGATGCACATGAATAATACCGAGCTTCAATCGTTATTTAGAGGGTTAAATGTGGAGGAACGAAATCATTCAATATTTGTTGCTCTAATAGGTGAATGGCCTCTTATCATCAGATCGTTGTTATCGCTTGGGGTCGATCCAAATACCTGCCTCGAAGGTCACTCGATTCTCACGGCTGCTACAGTCCGCTGGAACAACAACGTCATACACGTGATTATGGACCGTGACACCACCGATGTCAATGCACTTGGGAAAGCGTCAAAGGGAAACCACCATCTGAGACCCACACTCGAGACCGCCGTTGAGCTCGAAGGTACAACGCAACTCGAATATCTACTGGCATGCCCAAACGCCGACATAAATGTCGCCGACGAATATGGCAACACAGCATCACATTCGGCAGCTAGACTGGGTCGCTCCAACACCGTAAAGTTTTTACTCCAGAAGGGCGCTGATCCGAAAAGGAAGAATCGGCAAGGACAACAACCTATCCATGTCGCGGGCGAAGAAGTACACGCAATCTGCTTCAATACGTTCCGGCATTGGGCAGGTACCTCAGGTCACCCCCGGGAAATCTGGTCCTCGGTTCAGATCCTGCGTATCCATACAATGGACATAGTCACCTTCATGACGGACCATGGCCAGACCAGCTGAAATATGATCGTCACGCTGCTGAACATTTCAGAATTTGCCCAGATGAGCCTCGCTACTGGAATTGATCCTCCAAAAGGCAGGGGCTATAAGACGGCTGCTCTAATTACCTAATCATCCAAGGACTATAGGGTCACCGTCATACCAGCTCACTCAGCACATACGCATTTTCGAAGTGTACTCTCAACTCCGGTACTTTTACCATAATCATTTCTCTGCTGATGGTGACGATGTTGATTCCTGGCTTGCTAAAATGACAAACTCAGCATGTAAAATTCTTAGGCACGAGACTTTGATAAGTCGTCTAGGCCTTGGCCTAAGAACTGTCTAAAGGGCTGAGTGACGACTGATCAGAGTGTGATAAACCCTCTTTAATTGACCTACTTCAAGGGGGCCTTCCAGGTCACATGCGAGTCAGTCTATATACCTTCGGGTCATAAGAAGACCAGAGACGACCATAAATTCTTGCGTGTCTAGAGCCTCCAGTATCTATTCGAATCAGGTTCCACAGCGTCCACAAGTCGACTGAATATTGCCTTCACCAGCACGATAGCGCTGTGAGACAAGATATCATGGAAATTGCTCTTGATATCAAGACTTCCGTTGACAGCCGGTTGTTTTGCGGCCACTGAAGCCACTCTGTAAGGAAGCCTTCTTTACGTCTCATTGTAAACTCACTGTATCCTAGAGCTCTCATCAGACCCTACTTGTGTGGTCATAACATCTCAGGGCAGAACCAACATCTACCCCCCCCATTCACAATAGTTCCGCTACCCACGGTGATCTATTCACCGCTGACCTGACGCTGATAGCGGCCTTACCCCGATCAGGCCGCATTAGGACGGTGGTTTCGCGAACGAGGACCGCTAGCGGTCCTGTCCAGGTGTTCAGCTAGGCTTTCGGGTAAACAATTCTCGGTCTGGCTAAGCTATAATCCATGCTGAGACGTTTAGTGGTTCTCTATAATGGGTCTAGGTCATTGATGCGACAATTATCTGCTCTGGATTGACTATGGTACAAGAAGCCGTGTATGCAGGACCGCAGCCTCGCCGGCAGACTGGCCTTGACCCTTGCTTATAAGACTGCGCCCCGCACGGTATTCTCCTTTCAGGCTCTACCCATCCTCCTCCGTTTCCAGTTTGATCATAGACGACATCGTGCTCGTTATTGATAATAACATATAGCCGCTTGCTCTTCTTTATACTACCTATCCTTATCTCCTTCATTACAGGATGTCAGCTCCCTTATTGCCCAAATTCCAGCATGCATTGTACGTTTGATTATTGAACCATCGGAGCCCCCCCAACCCCCCGATGAATGCGTCTGATCTGCTCTGTAGAGCCCCTGTTTCCAAACAGTCATCAATAATGCCTGCGGCAGTCCTAACAACTGGGCTTGTGGCTGTTCACTAAAGGAAGCTTCGGACTTGAACATAGCATGTGAAACGGCCGTCTACACCTGTCTGCCTATCGAAATTAAAGGTAAGATCATCAAAATTCACTTCTTGTTCCAATTCCCCTCCCCCTTCCATTTCTGAGTCCGCCTGACCTCCCGTCCACAGCTGCCGAATCTCTCATCGTTCAGATTTACACGATCGAAAACCAAACGTCTAGCACTAGCACGGCCAAGCCATAGGAATGGCGGCTCACCAACTTCAACCCCAGCTGCTGATGTTGGCGGTGGTCCTGTCGCTGGGCCGAGCATGCCGTCTGACACAAAAGCTCCTGTTTCGACTGCGCCAAGTCCAGGCCCTTCGAAGAGCAATAGTCCATCGCAGAACGCGGCTAGTTGTGTTAGGGGTGCTTCTCTGCCGATGTTAATTGTGAAGGTTGCGTGTGAGGCTGTTGGTGCCGTCTGGAAGTTGGCCACTTCGATGTTGGCTTAGAAGCCTTTGCGGGAAAGATCGCTCTGGACATAGATGACGAGGCAGCGGGAAACATGTGCCTTTCGTCTTTGCCTAGGCACACGAATATAAGACTAATTCATGAGCTTGCCTTATTCGTTAGCGAAATCCTGGGGTATAGACAGGTACAAGAGATAAACATTGTATAACAGACATTCTGATGCCTGATGAGATCCTATATTATGTCGTCGAGTCCCTTGTTTTGACATGCAGGTGGATCTTCTTGTAGTCAATGCGAAAACTTGACCGGATATCTTCCATCCAGCTTTCAGCCCGTTTCTCGTTGACCTAATCTATGCTGGGAATGCGGCAAACACGTCTACTATTCTTATAGCCATGTCGCTGTTCTGCTTCTGATGCATAGTCGGGGCTCGAAACGATCCCTTGGGAAAATAATTGGGGTCCGAGTACGGTGCCTTTGGGCTTCCAGATGGATTGCTCGGATTAGGTCCCATTTGAGCTTATGAGGAGCTATACTAGGCCCCTTGTACGGAGCCTGATTAAGTCCTCAAAGACCAGTTTGCGAAACCCCGAGAAGCTTAATTTATAGAGACCCCCAGTATATACTCCCCCAGCGCGTACTCGTCCAGGAAGTATATGGTGTGCTCGTACTCCCCCTTCCCAGGGGAGTACGTGCTGGCGGAGCACATATTGGATCCTCCACAAATTGAGGTGGGGAGTACTTCCCGGGGGAGCGATCTTCTCCAAGGAATTAATTCCCAGGAGCGTTGCTTTCCCAGTATTAAGGCCTCAACATTCGCGGGGGGTTCTCTCGGGAATACGTCTCCTAGGAACTAATCCTCGGGAGTATTTCTCTCTCAAAGTTGAAACGGGAAGGTGTGGACAAGAGTATTGCTGAAGGATCATAGTATAATTATATATCACACGAAATTCCTAGCTACTGCGGTGTCTAGTATAATAATCCTTAGCGCTGGGCTAAGGCTATCTATAGTATAGTGTAAAGAACAGGATACTAGAAACTTCTACTATTAGGATATGTATCGAGCTACCCTATTATAGTAATATACTTATCTAGGAGTGTTTGAATACGTTAGTATTTCTTAACACGCTAAGGATTATTATACCTATACGTTAGTAATACTACGAGGATATCCTTTATTTTAGTAATACAGCGTGGATTCTCTATCGAAATCGCTATATACCGTTGTTACGGGTAACCCCGCAAGGTTACAGGTAAGGTACGTAATAGGGTTAATAGGTAAAGGACTATTAGGAGAGGACCTAGTAATATAAGTAATTTAAGGTATATTAGGTAGATTATAGAGTAATATAGTAGATATAGGGTTAGATTACTTAGATTAGGCTAGGGCTTAGTATAATTAAGGTAAATATATAAGAAAAGGTTTTCCTTTAGTAGAATATTTTCTTATCTCCTTATATTTAACTTATATAATAGAGAGGAGTCTTAGCTTAAGATAATTTAATAACTACTTATCTCTATTACCTTCTAATATTTAATATACTATATAATTTACCTATAGAAGTTAAACTACCCTATTATACTTTAAATACTATACTTTAGACTATATAGTATAAGTACTTCTAATTCTACCTTAGAGGAGAGATAGTATACTATACCTAAAGTAATAGGTAGATTTATAGAAAAGAACCTAGCTCCTATTTCTAAGGAAGGGATTACTATTAGCGATAGAAGGATAAAGTTACCTACCCCTATAAAATTCTCTAGTAGGAAGGGAGGATTAAATATATTTCTTTAATAAATTAACCTATATATAGCTTTTAATATACTAAGCTTCTCTACTATAAAGGCTAGAAATATATTTTACTTATTATACCTTAAAGGTAATACTATAGTAGCTCTTTAACCCTAGCTTAAAGAATATCTTTTAATTTAGGACCCTAATATAATAAAGGATAAGTCCTTAAAGATTATTTTTAATAAAATATATATTAGAAACCTATTAAGGTTCTACTTTAGGGATAATACTAAAGAAAAAAGGCTAGAATATAAGCTTATAAATCTTTAATAAAAGGGATCTATAATAGAGTATATAGTATAATTTAGAGGAATTACCTATTAACTTAATTAGTTAGAAGATACTTAAACTACTATATATTAAAAAGGATTAAAGGATAAGGTTAAAGATTAATTAATTGATTAATTTATACGCCTATTCTAGTATCTATATATACTAATAAGGGTGTTCTCTTATATTATTAGGAAATCTAGGGGGGGGTTAAAGGCCCTATAGACGCGAAAGAAACCTTTTTAGAGTCGCCCCTTCTAGCTAAAAACTTTCGCTTATTAGCTTACTTATTATCCTACTCCGCCTATCTAACCTCGCTACTAAGCTCTATAATACTGGTAATAATAATCTCCGCTACCCTAATAGGCTCTATAATACTCTAGTAGCTCCGCCGCCTTTAGCTTCTACTTACGCTTAGGCTTCTTTATCTTTAGGGTTTTTATTACTAGTTCTACTCTAATAGGGAGTTTAGACTAGGAGAGCTATTCCTTAGTAAGTTAATACTATATTAGGAATCCTAACCTAACTAGCTATCTTATAGCTACTCTTATACTAGTAACCTTAACTAGTATATATCTATAAATTACTTTTATAGATAGGTTTTGGCTAGAGCGGCTATATCCGCTTAGCGGTACTTATCCACTTAGTATTAGAATTAACCCTTAGTATTCTATAGTAGCTATAGCTAAAACTTATCTAAACTTATCCAAACTTATCTAAAACTTATCTAAAAAAAAAAATAAAAAAAAAAGAATTTAGAATTTAATAATAATTATATTATAACTAGTAGCGCTAGTAGGGGGGGTATATAGGGCTATAAATAAACTTTCTATACTAAAATTAAGCGAGATTTCTAAAAATAGAATTAGATTTAAAAAAGGAATAATAATAGATTAACTAGAGACTTCCCAAACTTCCCGTTTTTAGTAGCGGAAGCTAAACTTTAAAAAACTTAAAATAAATAGCTATAAATAGCTATTTTAATTCTAAAATTTTTTAGTCGCTTAGTAAGTACTTAGTAAGCGAGATAAGCTACTAAGTTTAGCTAAGTTTAGCTGAGTTTAGCTAAGTTTGGCTAAGTTTGGCTAAGTTACTAAGTCTTCCTAAGTTTTAGCTGCAGCAGCTATAGCAGCTAGAAAAAACTCAGCCAAAAAAACTTTTATAGATATAGTCTTAATATTATAAGTCTCTACCTCTTTAATAAGCTCCCTTTAAGTATCGCTAAGCTCTAAGTAGTATAGGAGAATATACTTTATATCCTAATTCCTCTATCTATAATTATAGCGGGTACTATAGACCCCTAGTACTCTCGCCTTATAAAGGAAGTAGTTAAACCTATTCTTTCTACTTTAGAGTTAGACTATTATTAAGCTTTCCGCCTTCCTAAGCTTTAGGTAGTAGTTATACCTTCCTCTAAATAATAGTTTATTCTATATAGGTATATAAGAGTACTTAGGGATAGTATCCTTATATACCTCCTACTACTTAATCTACTTCGCTATTACCTAGCCTTATATCTTTTTAGCTAGGATACCTACGTCTTAATACTCCTTAATATCTATTTTTAGGTTATACTAATATACCTTCCTCCTTATTACTATTATTACTTAATCCTAATCCTTTACCTTAAGCTCCTATAGGGCCTATTCTTCCTTTTCTAGTAATAGGGTTAAGTATATTAGGCGCGCCCTTCCTCTCCTTCCCTATAGTCTCCTATAGATTAAGCGGTTACCTTTAATTATTAAGGGGTATACTCCTCTTAGTACCTAATATCTTATAACTAGGGCGTCTAGATAGGTTTAGATAAGTATAATAACTACCTCTACTTCTAAAACCTAAACTAGTATTACCTTATATACTCTAAGTACTATTTATAGGTAGTTATTCTATATTATCGCGAGCGTCTTAATATACTTTTCTATAGCTCCCCGCCCCTTAGTAGGGGTATACTATATTAGAGTAGCGAATATAAGTATAGGCCTTACTACTATACTATATACCTTCCTATACTTCTTAAATATAGCTCCCTAAGTTAACCCTACTAAGTACTTAATCGCTTAGGCTTAAGTAACGGCCTTTACCTTTACTTACGCTATATATAGGCCCTAGCGGAGTTTAGTATTAATATATAGCCCTAAGACCCTAATACTCGCTTCTAGCTTAACCTCTATATTACTAAATTATATTATCTCCTTTATATTAAACCTTTTAGGGGCGTATAATAGATATACTAGTTTATACTTTTAAGGCGTAAATATCGCCCTATATATTTTCGCCTATATTTAGTAGAGCTTATAGGCCTATTCTAGCTACCTATAGTTCGTTTCCGTTATCTTACTATATACTAGTAGGTATATATTATCTACGAATCCTCCTACTTATACTAGGATTTTTACTTTTAAGTATACTTTAATTAGTAGTATATTAAAGAAGAGAAATAGAATTAGTAATATAGGTAATCCTTATAGAATCCTAGTCTCTATTACCTCTACTAGGTTAGTTTTACCTCTTAAAGTAATTAATATCGCTCTATCTTTAAGGAAGCTTATAGTCTACTAAATAATTCCCTTAGGGATTCCTTTTATCTTTAGGTTATAGAGTAGCCTTTTATAGGATATATTATTAAATACCCCTACTATATCTAGTAATAGTAGACTCGCTATATTATCTTTACCCTAGTTCTATATTATATAGACTAAATCTATAATAGTTTTTAAGGCCGTTTTTACTAAGTATCTCTTTCTACCCCCTATCTAGTATTTTAGGAGTAGATAATTCCTTTTAGCTATTCTATTAAGATATTTTACTATTACTATCTCTAATACTTTCCTAAGTATATCTAGTAATATAATAGGCTAGTACGCCTTAGACTCTAAATAGTTAGTCTTTTTTAGTTTCTTTAATATTATTATATTCGCCTCCTAGAACTTCTTTAGGTAGTATCTATAATCTAAGTATATTTAAAATATCCTCCTAAATATCTCTATTATCTCTATATATACTACTCTTAGGAATTTATTTAGGATCTTTAAAATCCTTAAGGCCTTATTTACTACTAAGTATTAGATCGCGTTCTTTACCTTCTTTAAGGTAATCTTACTATCTATCGCTATAGGTTTTAGGTAGTTAGCCCCCTCTATATCTATTAGGTCTACTAGGGGTAAGAGTAGGAAGAGGATCCTCTTTAGGGCCTCTACCTTCCCCTTAAAGTCTATTACTTTATTCCCGTTTCCGTCTTTAATAGCTAAGAATTGCGGTAGCTCTTTAGGTTATATACTTCTCTCCCTTCCCTACTTAGTAAGTTACTATACTCCTCTTAGCTTTAATAATATCTTATAGACTCCCTCTCTAAAAGCTATTATCCTAGCCTTCTATAAGGTAGTAACCTTTTCCCTTTTAGCTTAATAGAGGGCTTCCTTAGTTTTCGCGTTTCTATTATAGCGGTAGGCCTTAAGCGCTACCTATAATACTTTAATTACCCTTATATATACCCTATTCTAATATAGCTTAGCCCCTATATATAGTTCCTTATATAGGATAGTATCTTCTATTACCTCTTATAATATAGCTATAAGCCTATTAATATACTAGTTAATAATATCTTTAGAGTCTACTAAGTACTAGCTTATTACTTTATTTAGGATCTTTATATATTTCTAGATTTCCTCCTTAGTTACCTTTACCTCTATCCTTTTCTAAGCCCTCTTTTAGCGTATTAGGCGTTCGCTCTATATCTATTCTAACTCTATAATAATTAGTATATAGTCTAATCCTATATTAAGGTTATTCCTTACCCTATACTTTACTATTATATTATACGCGCCTTTAGTTAGGAATATAAGGTTAATAGTACTCTTTAAGCCCCTATTCTACTATATAACTACCTTCTCTAGTAGTCCTAAAACTATACCTCTCTCTCTTACTACCTCTAGTAGCTTATCTACTATAGCGTAGTATATTATTTATCCTAAGTTATTTTAGTATAGGTAGTATAGGTTAAAGTCTTCTATAATTATATATTTACCCTTATTCCCTAGCGCTTCCTCTAGTTTTAGGATAGTTATTAGACTATCCTTTAATATATAGCTTACTAGTAAGGGGTTATAGATATTATATATCTATACCCTCTCCCTTAGTAGCCCTCTAGTATTCTCTATTCTATCTTTAATATCCTTCTAAGTCCTTATAACTTAGATCTATAATAAGTATAAGTCGCCTCCTTAGTATTCTACCCCTTAGTTATTAGGATCTATTCTCTTATTTATATAGAAATACGTCTTAGCCTCTAAGTCTCCTCTATAGGCTAAGTAGAATCTACTTATACTTATATTATATAAGGTTTTATTTATTAGGTTATATACTAGCTCTTAGATTACTAATACGTTTATATCTTTTATATCTTTATTTTTAAGAAGTAGTACTATTACTATATCCTTCTTCCTCTATATATTATACTATAGTATTTTTAGGTAGGGTATATCCCTTATTAGGTAAGGGCTACTTAGATATTCTCCTATATTTAGGTAGTCTTAGTAGTCTTTACTACTTCTAAAGTCCGCCTAAGGGTATTTATTAGATTAATCCTCTTTATAGATAGGGGCTATTACCCTTACTCTACCCTAAAGAGGGTTATTAGTTATCCCCTCTTTACTACCTCCTTAGTTCCTTTCTAAGGCTTATCTATTATATCCTCTAATACCTTCCTCTTCCCTTTAGAGATTACTTTATACTACTCTTTTAAGCTAGTCTTTTCTAGTATCGCTAATATAAGCCCTATTAAGTATTACTTTAGGGTCTCTTTAAAGTATTTTAACTTATACTTAATTTTCTACTTAGTATTAGTTTTCTCCTTCTATTAGATTAAATAGGTTTTACTTTATACTAAGTACTCCTCTTTATATACTACGTACTTAGGCTTACTACTAACTCTTTCTATATAATTATTAGTACTATAGTTTTAGGCGTATATCCTATAGTAGGTAGGGTACTTATATACCTTAGTAATATATTTATACCTATAGTAGTTAAAGTATTACTTAGGGGCGGCCTCTCTTTTCTAGTAATTATAGAAGAGGAGGCTATTCTCTACTACTATTCCTTCTATAATAAGTCGGTTCGCTACTTCTAAGCTTAGGACCTCTATTATTATTATAGAGAACCTCTTCTCCCTCCTAAGTATATTTAGCTTTAATATAAATATAGGCTACTTAACCTTTATTATCTCTAACTCTAAGTAGAGCTTTCTATTATCTTTCTTTAGGGTTTTAAAGACCCCCTATTAATCCTTTATATTTATTATCTTTTCTACTCTATAGACCGCTACTATTACTATCTTTTAAAGTATTTTTACTAACTTATAGAGTTTCCTTACCTACTTATTATCCTTTTCTAGCTTTTCTCTAGCCTTTACTAAGGCTATCTAGAGGATAATATTCCCCCCTATAGTCCTCTTCGCTATAATAATCTCCTTAGTCGCCCCTCCTACCCCTCTAAATATTTATACTAGTTAGGGGAGGGTCGCTACGGCTATCTATATCTTTTTATTATTATTATTAATCCTAACTATTATCTACTTTACTTTCTTAATATCTTCCGCCCTAAGTATAGCTAAGTAGATAGTATTCTAGCCCCCTTAGGCTATATAGGCTACGTCCGCCTAGCTATTATTTACCCTTCTAGTTAGGTAATCCTTACGCGTTAATTAGCTACGGTATTCCTTTATAGCGTATCTCTTAGCTATATTCTCCTATATATACTTTATAATCCTCTCTACTACGTTTTAGAAGAAGCTTTATATAGTTTTATTTATATTCGCTTATAGTATTCCCTAAACCTTTTCTATAAACTTTAGTAGTACCTACTCTATAGCCTTTATATACTACGCTCTTTTATTAGTCCTTTCTCTACCCTAAGGGCTCTATAGTCCTCTTATAGGCTTCTACTACTATCGCTATTACTCTATTATTATATTAGGATATATACCCTATCTACCTTTATTACTAATAACCCTCTTCTCTCCTCCCCCTCTATCTTATATTATTTTACTAGGTTTATAACCTAGTATAATCGCTCGTCTAGCCTAGTAGGCCTGCTCGCCCGTTATACTCGTCGTTATCGCTATCTCTCCGATTATTAAGGGTTTATAGGTTAAAGATAAACTTACCTATTCTAATAATATTAGAAACTTTATATAATTAGTATCTAAAGTCTACTCTATTAATAATAAGATATATAAAAGGAAGATAGAATAGAAGTCTTTAGGCCTAGTTACTAAGTTTAGGAGAAAAGAAAATATTTTAGCTATAAAAGCGAAATTCTTTAGAAAACTTTATAAGGGAAAGAAGTAAAAGAAGGACTTATTTAATATAGAATATTATAAATACTATAAGAAAGGATACTATTAGAATAAGTACCCTTAATAAAAGTAGGTAGCT
This sequence comes from Stereocaulon alpinum, assembly GCA_018257865.1. Lineage (NCBI taxonomy): Eukaryota > Fungi > Ascomycota > Lecanoromycetes > Lecanorales > Stereocaulaceae > Stereocaulon > Stereocaulon alpinum. The sequence continues at coordinate 5,756 of JAEUBA010000172.1, read as the reverse complement.
ATAATAGGGGATATAAACCTTAACTATAATAAATAGGAGTAGCTAGAATAACTAGCGTAGTTAACTAATAAAGAATATAATTACTTAAGTTAGATAGCTTACTATAATAATTTATACTAAATATACCTTAATAAAAAGGATAGATTAGGGTAGTACTCTTAGAAGTTAAGATATTAGGTATTTATAGTAAATAGTAAAGAATACTTTAGTAAGAATTAAGTTAATAACCCCCGCTAAGAACTATCCTTAAGAAGCGAGTTAAAAGAGCTTATAAAGGGAGAAGCCTTATTAGATAATAAAACCCTCTATAGAATAAAGGCTTTAAGGTTAGATACCTAAAGGACTTAAGAAGAATTACTAGAATCCTATTAATAGCGACTAAAGTATATAGAATAGTAAATAACTAATCTATATAATAAACTAGATAAGGTTAAGATATACGTATAGAAAGTTACTATAAATAAATTAATATAGGTATTAATAGCCTTACTAAGTAATAAATAAGCTTAGAAACTAGTAGAAAATAGTTAATAGTTATTATTAGTTACTAAGTTTATAAGCCTTTTTAGGAGTTTATCTATAAACTTTACCTAAGATAAGACTAAGAGACTTATAAAGTTTAAATCTCTAGTAGCTTAAAAGATTTAGGAAATATTATAAGGGGATAAGTATTTAGACTTAAATAGTCTAGTCTATTAGAAGCTCCCTAAAGAATTTAGATTCCTAAAGGATAAAAGTATATTACTACTAGACTAATAACTTATTCTATAGGATTTATAGTTATTAATCTATTATTTAGATAGGGTAGTTAGGAATCTCCTAAAGCGCTAGGAAAAGATCCTACTTAATAAGCTTATTAAGGAAGACCTAATTACTAAGGACTCTAAAAGAGGGTTTATAAAAAACTAGTAGATTCCGTAATAAGTAGACTAAGTAGCGGAATTACTAAAAAGGCTAAATAGATTACCTTAATTAAATTATATAATAATATTAGATTCCGGTTTTAGGTAAAAGTTAATAGTATTTTAGTAAGGGTTATTATTAATAGTAGATTAAGTAAGGACTTAATTAAACTAATTCTTATAAAGAAATATAATTTACCTATATAAAAGCGCGAGCTATATATATTAATAAACTTTAATAGATTAATAATAGGGACTATTAATAAAAGTATTAAAATACTTAACCTAAGGATAGGATAAAGATATAAGAAGTATACTTTTAATTTAATATTAGAAGGGGTTAATAATATTATCTTAGAAATTCTATAGCTAAAGAAAGCTAACCTATTAATAAGATAGGGTTCTTAGAATATAATATTTATAAATAGTATACTAAATAGAGTTTCCCTAATCTAAGAATATAAATCTCTCTTAGTAGTAACTTAGACCTAAGAGGAAATAAAGGATAATTTTAAGTTAGAAAATATTATAGTACTATAGAGTTAAGTTAGACTTATAAGTAAGACTACTACTATAAAAATCCTAAATAAATATATAGAATTTAGAACTCTATTCTAAAAATAAAAGAATTAATAAAGCTCTTTCTAAGTACTAACTATAGAACTATAAGATTAAATTAATTCTAGGTAAAGAATCTAATAAAGAAGCTAATATACCTACTATTATAAGATAAAGCTATTACTCTTATAAAGTATATTAAAGAAAATAAATAGAAGGGGTTTATTTAAAAATCTTAATTATCTATAGGATATCCTATCCTATTTATACCTAAACTAAGTAGAGAATTACGACTATATATAGATTACTAAGTATTTAATAATATAACTATAAAGAATAGTTACCTATTACTATTAATAGGAGAACTTTAAGATAAGCTTTAAGGTAAAAAATAGTTTACTAAGTTTAATATTCTAAGAGTATTTAACTAAATACAAATAAAAAAAGGCGATAAGTAGAAAATAGCTTTTTATATAAGATAAGGTCTCTATAAATACCTTATAATACTATTCGGATTAATAAATATACCTATAATATTTTAGGTATTTATTAATAATATCCTATAAGAATATTTAGACGACTTCGTCTTAGTATATATTAATAATATACTTATATACTTAGATATATATAAGGAATATATTAATTAATTAATTGATTTATACGCCTATTCTAGTATCTATATATACTAATAAGGGTATTCTTTTATATAATTAGAAAATCTAGGGGGCTATAAGCCCTCTAGACGCGAAAGAAACCTTTTTTAGGGTCGCCTCTTTTAGCTAAAAACTCTCGTTTATTAGCTTACCTATTACTTTACTCTACCTATCTAACCTTATTACTAAGCTTTATAATATTAGTAATTATAGTTTCCTTTACCCTACTAAGCCTTATAATACTCCGGTAACTCTACTACCTTTAACTCTACCTTATATTTAGGCTTCTTTATCTTTAGGGTTTTTATTATTAGTTTTACTTTAATAAGGAGCTTAGACTAGGAAAGCTATTCCTTAATAAGTTAGTATTATATTAAGAATCCTAATTAGACTAGTTATCTTATTACTACTCTTATATTATTAACTTTAACTAGTATAGTCTTAATATTATAAGTCCCTACCTCCTTAATAAGTTCTCTTTAAGTATCGCTAAGCTTTAGGTAGTATAGGAGAATATACTTTATATTCTAATTTCTTTAATTATAATTATAGCGAGCGCTATAAATCCTTAGTACTTTCGCTTTATATAAAAAGTAGTTAAACCTATTCTTACTACTTTAGAGTTAAACTACTATTAAGCTTTCTACCTTCCTTAGTTTTAGATAGTAGTTATACCTATCTCTAAATAATACCTCCTTTTAAATAAGTATATAAGAGTATTTAGGGATAATCTTTTTATATATTTCCTACTACTTAATTTACTTTACTATTACCTAACTCCTTACTTTCTTAACTAAAATACCTATATTTTAGTATTCCTTAATATTTATTTTTAAGTTATATTAATATACTTTCTACCTTATTATTATTAATATTTAATTTTAATTCTTTACTTTAAGCTCCTAAAGGGCTTATACCTCCTTCTTTAATAATAGAGTAGAGTATATTAGGCGCGCTCTCCCTCTTTTTCCTTATAATCTTTAATAGATTATATAGTTACCTTTAATTATTAAGTTATAAATTCCTCTTAGTACTTAATATCTTATAACTAAAGTATCTAACTAAGTTTAGATATAACGGGGTGGTTTAACTCCTACGGGTAAATCACACAGTATATTAAGTACTAGAAGGTAATAGAGATAGATAGTTATTAAAGTATCTTTAGCTAAGACTCCTCTCTATTATATAAGTTAAATATAAAGAAAGAATTATTTAACTAAAGGAAAACCCCTTCCTTATATATTTACTATTAACTATACTAAGCCCTAATATAATCTAGGTAATCTAACCCTATATCTACTATATTACCCTATAATCTGCCTAATATACGCTAGATTACTTATATTACTAAGTCCTTTCTTAAGTATCCTTTACCTATTAACCCTATTATATATCTTACCTATAACCTTACGGGGTTACCTATAATATAATCCCCTTATTTAGTTATTTTCGTCCTAAAAGTAACTTAATAATCTAAGTATTTCTTCCTTATACTAAGGATTAAGAAACTAACGAACTCTCTTACTTATTATTATTAGTTAGTCCTAAAACTTAGGATAGCTTCTTTATTAAAACGCTTCTATTTATAGTATACTAACTTAGGTCTCCTATATTATACGGGGGAAGTATCCAACTAATATATTAAGTATATTTATAGTAGTAATAAGTATAAGCTATCTCTACTTAATATTTCTAAGTAGAAACGGATAGAGGAATAGCGTATAAAACTATATAGTAAGGAGGATAAAGCTTTTATAAAGCTTTCTTACTTATAGAAATAAATCTAAAGAATAGAGGCAAACTAAGTAAAGATAGTTTAATAAGAGGTAAGGAATATTAAGTTCTTTAAAAAGAAGGAGGAGAAGGAGAAGGAAGTAGCTACTTCTAAAACTCCTAATAACCTTCCTTCCTTTAATATAGGTAAGATTAACTTTTCTAAGTAGGATCCCCTAATAGCGGGTTTTAATTTTAGAACTATTCTAACTTCTTAGGGTAGTTAAGTGCTAATAGTAACTCCTATATATTCTCTAACTAATTATAGTCTAACTACTTAATTAGGTACCTCTTTCTTCCTCTAATAACCTAATAATTTAGAATTTCCTTAATATTATACTCCTTATTATCTTAATTTAAGAGGAGCGGTGCGGTCCGTAGTAGTATTTCAGGGTCTACTTTCTTAAGTAATAATATATAGAATACTAGGTACTTCCTTATTAGTTAAGGGAGGTTTAGTATATAGTTTATATCCCCTTTATATTCCTTTATAAGGAATAGTCTTAGCTTTATATAATTAAGCTTATTACTAAGCCTATTAGTTTTAAAATTTCTATAAAGAAGATATACCTTATCCCCTTTAGAAATATTCGGTCTTAATAAATATTTTTAATTATAATATATTACTAAGTAATAACTTAGAAACTATAAGTCCTTCTATAATTCTTAATAGATTCTTACTATTTCCTTAGTAATAATAATTACCTTTTAAGCCTTTAGTTCGATCCCCTTTAGTAATAAGATTATATATAGTTCGAACCTATAATTAGCTTAAAATAGTATTATCCCTATTAGGTTAGATATTAATCTATTATATACTAGCTACGCTACTAGTAGGTAGGATACCTAATTATCTTATTAGTAATTAATATAGTATTAAAGATACTACTTTAATATTTAGTTAGTTCTCTCCGTCTAACTATCTATCTATAGATAAAATACTATACTTATCTTTATCTTAATTCCTATTATATCTATTAATAATCTCTAAAACTTAGAGGTAAAGAGTTTATCTCTATTTAAGATAATCTCTTTAGGAAGCCTATAGTTAGCTACTACTATTCGTAAGAATATATACGCTAGATCTTTAGCATTCGATACTTCCTTATATAGTACGAAGTATACTATTTTAGTTAAACGGTTATTAATTACTAAGATCGTATTATAGTATATACCTATTAATTATTCCTTTAACTTTAGGAGTTTAATAACGAAATCCTATATAATACTTTTCTATAGATTATTTAGGATTACTAGCGATTTTAACTCTCTATAAGGCTTATATTAGGAATACTTTATCCTAATATATATATTATATTTATTAATATAATCCTTAATATATTTTTATATCTAAGGAAAGTAGAAGTTATAAGATATCTTCTTAAGTATTTTCTTATTCCCCTAATATCTACTGGAGCTTTTTATTTTATAATAAATCCTAAAAATCTCTCCTTAAGTACCTATAGAGATATAAATCTATTCTTAAAAGGTTAGTAGTCTTAAATCTATCTTTCTAAATAAGTTATAGCTATTAACGTCTTTATAGATCTTAGTAGTAACTTTATCCTTTAATAAGTCTTTTAATATCCTTTTAGTTAAATCTTTACTATTAATAGTTATTATTACTATTATATATAGTCCGGCTATATTAGGTCGTAATAATCTATCCTTATAATATATTAGAACTATTCTAGAACTCTACTAAATATTTAATATATAATTAGCCCTTCTACTAAGTATATCTATAATATTGGCCAGCGATGGAGACACACCTGTACGCGGTGCTGGCTACGAACCTGAATACCTATTCAGAGCCGAGATGTCTCCCCTAATGCATTGCAGGTTGAACGATGTTGAGACGTCGCGTGGT
>JAEUBA010000171.1:0-33771 GCA_018257865.1 Stereocaulon alpinum | reverse complement strand
AACTAAGGTAAGGATAACGTAGTAAGTTTACTATTACTAGATATAGTAGGAGTATTTAATAATATATCCTATAAAAGGCTACTCTATAACTTAAGGATAAAAGGAATCCCTAAGGGGATTATCTAGTAGACTACGAGCTTCCTTAAGGATAGAGCGATATTAATAACTCTAGGGGGTAGGACTAGTCTAGTTAAGGCGGTAGAAATAGGGATCCTATAAGGATTACTAATATTACTAGTCCTATTCCTCTTCTTTAATACGCTACTAATTAAAGTATACTTAAAGGTAAAGATCCTAGTATAGGTAGGAGGATTTATAGATAACGTATACCTACTAGTATATAGTAAGATAACGGAAACGAACTATAGGTGTAATACTTAGTAACTATTAGGGTCTGTTTGGTATTAGTAGTAATCTAATACTTAGTATAGCTATAATATGACCGGGATATACCGTTAGCGCAGTATATACGCGGGAAGACGTTATACTACCCCGCTTCTACTTAATAAGTATAAGGAGCGTAGACCCTAGAGAAGTAGGATCGTTAGTAATTAGTTCTACTAATAAACGGATACCTACTATTACTACTTTACGTCTTTAAATAAACCTTAGTATACTATTACGCCGCGCTACTAGGGTACGAAAGGTATATATTATAATAGGTAGCTGGAATAGGCCTATAAGCTCTACTAAACGTAAGCGAAAATATACGGGGCGACGTTCGCGCTTTAGAAATACGAACTAGTATATCTATCGCGCGCCCCTAAAAGGTTTAATATAAAGGAGACGGTATAATTTAGTAATATAGAGGTTAAGCTAGAAGCGAGTATTAGGGTCTTAGGGCTATATATTAATACTAAACTCCGCTAGGGCCTATATATAGCGTAAGTAAAGGTAAAGGCCGCTACTTAAGCCTAAGTAATTAAGTACCTAGTAGGATTAACTTAGGGAGCTATATTTAAGAAGTATAGGAAGGTATATAATATAGTAGTAAGGCCTATACTTATATTCGCTACTCTAATATAGTATACCCCTACTAGGGGGTAGGGAGTAGTAGAAAAGTATATTAAGACGCTCGTAATAATATAGAATAACTACCTATAGATAGTACTTAGAGTATATAAAGTAATACTAGTTTAGGTCTTAAAAGCGGAAGTAGTTATTATATCTATCTAAACTTATCTAAACGCCTTAGTTATAAGATACTAAGTACTAAGGGGAGTATACCCCTTAATAATTAAAGGTAACCGCTTAATCTATAGGAGACTATAGGGAAGGAGAGGAAGGACGCGCTTAATATACCTAACCTTATTACTAGAAAAGGAAGAATAGGCCCTATAGGAGCTTAAGGCGAAGGATTAAAATTAAGTAGTAATAATAATAAGGAGGAAGGTATATTAGTATAACTTAAAAACGGATATTAAGGAGTATTAAGATATAGGTATCTTAGCTAAAAAGATATAATACTAAGTAATAGCGAAGTAGATTAAGTAGTAGGAGGTATATAAAGATACTATCCCTAAGTACTCTTATATACCTATATAAAATAAACTATTATTTAAAGAAAGGTATAACTACTATCTAAAGCTTAGAAAGGTAGAAAGCTTAATAGTAGTCTAACTCTAAAGTAGGAAGAATAGGTTTAATTACTTCCTTTATAAAGTAAGAGTACTAAGGGTCCGCAGTACCTACTATAGTTATAGATAAAGGAATTAGGATATAAAGTATATTCTCCTATACTACCTAAAGCTTAGTAATACTTAAAGGGAGCTTATTAAAGAGATAGAGACTTATAATATTAGGACTATACTAGTTAAGGCTACTAGTATAAGAGTAGCTATAAGATAGCTAGTTAGGTTAGGATTCTTAATATAGTATTAACTTACTAGGGAATAGCTCTCCTAGTCTAAACTCCCTATTAGAGTAGAACTAATAATAAAAACCCTAAAGATAAAGAAGCCTAAGTATAAGTAAAAGCTAAAGGCGGCGGAGCTACTAGAGTATTATAGGGCTTATTAGGGTAATAGAGATTATTACTACTAGTATTATAGAGCCTAGTAGTAAGGTTAGATAAGTAGAGTAGAATAATAAGTAAGCTAATAAACGAAAGTTTTTAGCTAGAAGGGGCGACTCTAAAAAGGTTTCTTTCGCGTCTAGAGGGCCTTTAACCCCCTAGATTTCCTAATAATATAAGAGAATACCCTTATTAGTATATATAGATACTAGAATAGGCGTATAAATCAATCAATTAATTAATAAACTCTTTACCTCTAAGTTTTAGAGATTATTAATAGATATAATAGGAATTAAGATAAAGATAAGTATAGTATTCTATCTATAGACTAATAGTTAGACGGAAAGGACTAATTAGATATTAGAGTAATATCTCTAGTACTATATTAACTACTAATAGGACGATTAGGTATCCTACCTACTAGTAGCGCAGCTAGTATATAATAGATTAATATCTAACCTAATAGGTATAATACTATTTCGAGCTAACTATAGGTTCGAACTACGTATAACCCTATTACTAAAGGGAATCGAGCTAAAGGTATAAAAGGTAACTATCGCTACTAAGGAAATAATAAGAATCTATTAAAAACTATAGAAAGATTTATAGTTCCTAAGTAACTACTTAGCGATATATTATAATTAAAAATATTCGATAGGACCGAATATTTCTAAAGGGGATAGAGTATATCTTCTTCGTAGAAATTTTAAAACTAACCGGCTTAGTAATAAGCTTAATTATATAAAGCTAAGACTATTCCTTATAAAGGAATATAAAGGGGATATAAACTATATACTAAACCTCCTATAACTAATAAGGAAGTACCTAGTATTCTATATATTATTACTTAAGAAAGTAAACCCTAAAATACTACTAAGGACCGTACTGCTACTCCTAGATTAAAATAATAAGGAGTATAATATTAAGGAAATTCTAGATTATTAGGTAATTAAAGGAAAAAAGAGGTATCTAATAAAGTAGTTAGACTATAATTAGTTAGAGAATATATAGGAATTACTATCTACGCTTAACTACCCTAAGAGGCTAGAGTAGTTCTAAAAACGAAATCTGTAATTAGGGGATCCTACTTAGAAAAGTTAATCTTACCTATATTAAAGGATAATAGGTTATTTAGGACTTTAGAAGTAGTAGCTTCCTTTTCCCTTTCTTCTTCCTTTTTTAGGAACTTAATATTCCTTACCTCTTATTAGACTATTTTCGCTTAGTCCGCCTTAATCCTTTAAATTTATTTCTATAGGTAAGAAAGTTTTATAAAAGTTTTATCCTCTTTACTATATAATTTAATACGCTGTTCCTCTATCCGTTTCTATTTTAGAATATTAAGTAGAGATAGCTTATACTTATTACTATTATAAATATACTTAATATATTAGTTAGATACTTCCCCCGTATAATATAGGAGACCTAAGTTAGTATACTATATATAGGAGCGTTTTAATAAAGAAGCTATCCTAAGTTTTAGGACTAACTAATAATAATAAGTAAGGGAGTTTATTAGTTTCTTAATCCTTAGTATAAGGAAGAAATACTTAGGTTATTAAGTTACTTTCGGGATAAAAATAACTAAATAAGGGGATCGTATTATAGGTAACTCCGTAAGGTTATAGGTAAGATATATAATAGGGTTAGTAGGTAAAGGACTATTAGGAGAGGACCTAGTAATATAAGTAATCTAGGGTATATTAGGTAGATTATAGAGTAATATAGTAGATATAAGGCTAAATTACTTAGATTAGGTTAGGGCTTAGTATAATTAAGGTAAATATATAAGGAAGGGTTTTCCTTTAGTAGAATATTTTCTTATCTCCTTATATTTAACTTATATAATAGAGAGGAGTTTTAGTTTAAGATAATTTAATAACTATCTATCTCCTTTACCTTCTAGTACTTAATACGCTATGTGATTTACCCGTAGGAGTTAAACTACCCCGTTATACCCCTCCGAACTTTATTACTATTTAACGGTAACCTCAGCTATACCCGCTAGCCGTAGAGCCCTAATATTAGAGTAAATATAAGAGCCGGAATCTATAATTACTACTACGCTATATTAGTTAGGTAATTCTAAAGTCTTATTTCGCCCTACGCGTAGCGCTAAGACGGAAGCTATAATTCTATAATTCGCTTAGCAGTATTATTACCCCGCTCTAAACTAAAGTTAGGTAGTTACCGCCTACTTTTAGTAGGAAAAATACTATCTTATAGCTTATTATCCCTCTTACTTTACTAATTACCTCTATTAAGTCTATCTTTATAATTATACTTCGTACGTAGCTAAATTATCGCTTAGTCTTACTATCGTCGTTACTTAATAGAAAAACTATTAAACTAGCTTCGCTACCCTCTAATCTACCTTATAGTACCGTAAGGGAAGCTTATTAACTCGAAGCGTTCCTAAGAACCGGTTACACCTACTATAATATAATTAATACGCTATTATCCCGCTGTACTTCTAAGGTACTAATTTGGATAGTGTTAAAACTCTAGCAATAACTTCGCCGCGAGAAATCTATATCGTGGATTAACTAAAAGCTAATATTCTAATCGGAATAGATATTATAGTACTAAAAGATATCGATATTATCGTTACTAGGTTAATTACTTCTATAGGGAGCTGTAAAGTCGAAGTTCTAATTAAAGTTAAAAGCGTTAGTAAATCCGTACGCCTCCCTATATATATAAAGCGGTCTACTATTATCCCTCTATAATCTAAAGCTTAAATATTAGTCTACTATACTACGCTACTAGACCGGGATTTCTTATTCGAACCCTCTAAAAGTATACTATCACTCTATACTTATTTAGTAGATTCCTCCCTGCCTACAGTACTAGCGAAAAATGATACTAATACTACTATTATAGTTCCTAGGAACCACCGCTTAGGGATAGTCTATAATACTAACTTTAATAACTGCTATCTCGTCTTATAGGAAGACTAAACTAATATAGTTTATTTAGCTACTCGTTTACCCGTCTCGAATTATTGTAATAGCTGGTTTAATTATATAATTAAGGTCTTAAAACCTGCTGCTATCGCTAGGCTAGTAGTATTATACTCCGCCTTCTCTACCTTCCCCGCAACCGAAACTTCGGCCTTACCGAAATCTAAGGATATTTCGGTTTCTGCTACGCTAATAGATATAGTTCTTCTAAATAGCGTTACTATCTATAGGAATACTAGCTCCCTATAGTCGGTTATTAATAAATTCCCCTCCCTCTAGGAGGAAGGCGGCTTTACTAAGATTTTAGAGGAGAACTAGATACGAATTCCTCTTAGGGTAGACTAAGAAGTAAAAGTTCCTAAAACCCCTTACGTCTACCCTCTAAGTAATAACGTAAAACAGGTAGTTAATAGCGTTTTCGATAAGTTATATAGTTAGAAACGCCTTAACTAGACTAGGGTATCTACTCTATTTAGTTTTCCTATCTTTATAGTCTGGAAAACGCTTCTAGATAGAAGTAGAAAGGGCCGCCCTATTATTAATATTAGGGGTCTTAATACTATTACCTTACCTAATATCTATCTACTACTATTATAGTTAGACCTAATCGCCGCTGTTAAAGACTACGGGTATATTAGCGTTATCGATTATACTAGCTTCTTTTATTAATAGAGAGTATACCTAGAGGACCGTTATAAGCTTACGGTAATTAGTTATAGAGGGTAGGAGATATTTAATATCGCTATTATAGGTTTTAAGAATTCTCCTATATACGTCTAACGCTAAATAGATAGAGTCTTACAGCCGTTTCGATACTTTACTAAAGCCTATATCGACGACGTTATTATTTTTTCTCGCTCCCTTAGGGAGTATATCTTATACTTAACTAAGGTCTTCGACCTCTTTTAGTCTAATATTATTTTAGTTAATCCTACTAAAGCCTTCCTAGGCTACCCTTCTATTTACTTACTAGGATAAAAGGTTAATAGCTTCGGTCTATCTATAACTAATAATAAGCTAGAAGCTATTTCGCAGCTTTAGTTTCCTTAAATATTATCCCAGCTAGAAACCTATCTTAGTATAACGGGGTAACTATATAATTATATTCTAAACTACGCCGCTATTACGAAGCCGCTATAAGACCGTAAAACTATACTACTAGCTACCGCTCCTTATATAGGGAATAAGCGAAAAACTTACGCTAATAGGATATAATTTAATAACCTTACGCTAGCGGAGTAGACTACTTTTACTACGCTATAGAAGGCTTTAGTAAAGCCTTCTTTCCTTACGTACTTTAACTATAAGAGTACTCTGTATATCGATTTAGATACTAGCAAAGTTTTCGGTTTTAGCGCGATAGTATACTATATTAAGGGATAGGTCGTTAACCCTAAATATCCTAAATATATATAAGTTAAACTAGTCCTTTTCTTTAGTTATCTCCTTAAGGACGCCGAAACTCGATATTAGCCTACTAAGCTAAAGCTAGTAGGTATTATCTAGGTACTTTTAAAGGTCTACTATATAGTAGAGTCGGCTCCTAGTACTATCGTCTTTATAGACTATAGCGCTACTTTAGGTATTACTAGATAAACTAGCCTTACGTCGTTATTAACTACGAAATTAAATCTCCGCCTAGTTAGGGCTTCTAAGTATATCTAGCGTTTCTGCTACTTAACCTTCTACTATAAGCTAGGTAAATAGTATATTATCCCTAATACCTTATCCCGGTTAAGCAGTTCTTCTATATCCGTAAAAGGCTTTAATAAGTAAGAAGGAGAGCTAGATACGCTCTATAGATTCGCCTATACTACTACTACTCTAGTAGAAATTTATACTAATCTTAAGAAGTAATTACTAGACAGCTATATAAAAGACCCCTTATAGCAGAAAGTTATTACTATCTTAGATACTAACTAAAATAACCCTAATAATACCGCTACCCTTCTATTCTTCTATAATAAAGAAGGTCTTATCTAGCGAACTAATAGCTCTACTAGTAATTACGTTTTTAATAGAACTAGGTTATACGTTTCTAGCGATAAGATATACCTTAAGATCTTCTTTAATATAGCGTATTCAGAATCTTATATCGGTTTTACAAAAATGTTTGAAGTTATTTCTAGATAGTAGTATATTCGGTCGTTATCTTAGCAGCTAAGAGACTACTTACGCTATTATTCTAAATACTAGCTCTATTAGATACGCCGCTATATAGAATATAGCTCCTTATAACTAATTATATCTCCCCCTATACCCTTCTATACTCTAGTAATTAACTTTGTGCTAGCTTTACTAAAGTCTGCTAAAGCCTACGACTATAATATATTAATAATATATAAGTTCGCTAGACGGGTATTACTTATTCCTAGTAAGAGTCCCTTTATAGTAGTAGACTAGGCTGGTCGTCTGCTAAGGTATCTCCGTAAAGTCGATTAGGGCCTCCCTAAGGTTATTATTTTAGACCGTAACCGAAAATTCCTTAATAAGCTTTAGACTACTATCTTCGAAGTATTAGGAGTTAAATTATTATACTCTATAGCGTACTACCCTCAGACTAACGGTTCTTTAGAAAGAACGAATTAAACCGTTAAAATTATATTATAATTCTAGATATCGGTGCTAGAGTACCCCTACTAATAGCCGCTAACTATTCCGGCTATCTAATCTTTCTTACTATAATAGAAAATCGGTAATTAGGACCCTATAGATCTCCCGAGCCATTCTAACTAATGGTTTTTAAAAGAATTAAGATACTAAGACTCTATTAACTATTAAAATATCTTTATTTTTTTATATTATACGCACTTAGAACTTTACCTATATAATATTATCTACTCGACTATCTTTCTTACTATAATAGAAAATCGGTAATTGGGACCCTGTAGATCTCCCGAGCTATTCTAACTAATGGTTTTTAAAAGAATTAAGATGCTAAGACTCTATCAACTATTAAAATATCTTTATTTTTTTATATTATACGCACTTAGAACTTTACCTATATAATATTATCTGCTCGACTATATATTATAACACTTTTTATACGCTTTCTAATAACGCCGGAATTATCAAAATTAATATAGTTTTAACGAAGTTTTACTCTAATTAATATTTTCTATACTGGTTCTTCCTATACGGATCTATTCCGCCTAGGGTTTATTATTTTTAATACCTATACTTCTTAGTCCTTTTTTTATTACTCTATAGATTATTTCTATATATATAGCTAATAATATCCTACTATTAGTAATATCTTAATCTAATCCTACTTATCCTGTTATAGATAAGCTGTACCTTACGCGAAAGCTACGGAATTAGAAACGCCCTAACTACGTCCTTAACGAGTCTACTCCTACTAATTTATCCCTACTAACTCTACTACCTTTAAAGAGGCCTTATACGGCTCCTACTAAGCGTAGTAATACTATTAATAGTAGGATAAGAGGTAGGATATAACCTAGGGCTAGTAGAAAGACTAGGGCTACCCCTAACTAACCTCTACGCGAAAATACCGTCCCTTCCCCTAGGAGCCCTTCCCCAGCGATAGCTTAACTATAGATAAGCGCGCAGATAGTCCTTAGTAAGCGCGATAATAATATAAATAGTAGTAACTAGGGTAGTATAAGAGATAAAGTAGGGAGGAAGTAGAGGGCGGCTTTAAATACTTATAATCTAAATACTATACTAAGGGATATAGAGCCTAGGAACTATTTAGGTTAGCTTTTTTAATATCTATCCTATAACTCCTACCTTCGTAGCTATTCGGCGATATAGTATAATAATACCCCTATTAATCTAAGGTTATAAGTAGTAATCTTATAAAGAGTCCCTCTACTAGCTCCTACTCTAGAAGATATTATTAGGTTAGCGCCTACTAAGTTTATAGATATTAACTTAATTACTCCCCTACCTAAACTAGTATACTCTAAGCGCACTCTACGCTACTACGCCCGCTAGGAACGAACTGTAGAAGACCGTAGCCTAAACTACCCTAGTCGCTAGTATAGCCTATATTAGCTAAGGAATAGGGCTATATTCTAGTTATATAGGGACCTAGCTGCGGCTAAAGACGTAAAGCTCTTTATAATTAATAAAGGTTTTTATAATATATCTAATACCTACCCCTATTATACTGCTTAGTCTTAGCCTGCAGAACGTGGGCCTAATAATCGGTAGCTATACTACGATAATAGGAAGAACGATTAGCTACCGCCTAATTAATCGTATAAGCTAGAAGAGGTCGATCTATTACCTAATAGACCGGAAAAGGACCGTAAGCTTATAGCGCGTAAAATAAATAACTTGCTCTATAAAATTAAAGATATCTTAGTAGATAGGTACCCTATACGCTGTAGGACTACTTATAGTAAAGAGTTTATTTAAAATATCGTTAGCTATAATAATAGCCTCTCCTTTACTAGTAAGGTAGCTGATAATATTAACTTTAATATAGGCCGTACTACGTTCCGAATCTAGGGGTTAGTCTACTATTATATAAGGCCTCTTATACTGGATAATAGCGAATAGGTAAAGTTTACTTAAATCTATACCTTAGACGGTATATAGGAGTAACTAGATACTTAGTAGTACTATTTAGGGGGTATAGATCTAGCTACCCTTACTTAACTATAGCGTATCCTACGTATTATTAATCTATATACTTAAGGTTTTAAGACTTGCTTCGATCGTATAAAGGAGGATAAGGAAAGATATCTAATTAAGATAATAAGTATACGTATTTAGCAGCTTAATCTAAAACGTTAAAATAGGGGTATATATAATTACCCTACGTCTACTAAGGTCGCCCGTGTTATAATTATACCTACTGATAGGAAAAAGGGTCGTATTAAACGTAATATCCGTATAGAAATTAAAGAGGGGGGTCTTATAATAATCCCGGAGTAGTATCCTTCTTATATAGCTCTACAGTATATCTTACTATTCCTATTTAGCGAGCAGTCGTAGTATAATTATATCCTATTAGCTGGTTGACAGCTTCCTAGCGATTATCTACTATATATATCGCAGCGTAATTATACCGCTGGTATACTATCTCGCTATAACTTCCAGTTTTCGGAGGATCTAGAGTAAGAAGATAGTAGTAACGACTTAGAGTAAGAAAATAACCTTAATACTAACGGCGATAATATAGCTTAGGGGCGTAGAGGATCTATATAATTAATAAGACATTAGTTTTATATAAAGTAGATATAGGTAAATATCTTTTATTACCCTAAGTTAGATTATAATATTTCTAGGTTAGAATATCTTCCTTCTAAATCTAACTATACTATAGATCCGTTTACCTTACTTTAGTTATATACTAGATAGGGGGTATCTTTTTAGTTACTAGGTTACTAATATCTGGGCTTTAATTAAGATAAACGATCTAAATTAGTATAGGCGAAATTAGTAAACTATCTAAGCCGACTGCTACTTAGGGCTTATAGATAGGCTTAGTACTAACCCTAGTATCTCTCTTAAGGATTTTAGGTCTAAAGTAACTATACTACCGGCTATAATACTAGGAAGCCTATAATATATAAAGGCGAAGATATAAGACGTAATAACGATCGTTCGGAAAAGGGGTAAACCTAAGTACTTTATTACCTTTACGTATAATCCTAAGTAGCCTGATATTCAAAATCTACTAAAGCCTAGCTAGATATAAGAGTACCGTTATAATCTAACGGCCTATATATTTAAGTAGAAGCTTAATAAGCTTATATACGACCTCCTTAAGCTTTATATACTTAGTATTAATATTACTTATTACTTTATAATTAAGTTTTAAAAGCGAGGACTGCTATATACCTATATTTTATTAATTATACGGGAAGAGGATCGGATTTATACTATTAAAGATATCGATAGCGTTGTCTAAGTATTTATACCTAATAAAGGAGCTGATGAGAAGCTCTATAAGTTAGTTCTATAGTATATAGTCTATAATCGCTGTACTAGTAACCCTAATAATATATACTATAGTAAAGAGAAGAATTATTATAGCAAAAGCTTCCCTAAGGATTTTTATAACTAGACTAAGTTCGCCCCTAATAGGAGCTACCTTTAGTATAAACGTCTATTTACGGAGCCTCTCGAAAATATAAATATTAATAATAGATAGGTTATTCCGTATAATCCTTATCTATTAAAGAAATATAGTAGCTATATTAATATTAAGATCTATAGCTCTATTAAGTTAGTTTTCTATCTATATAAATATATCTATAAGGGCTTAGATTAGGCTAATATTACCCTAACTTAATATAGTAAGTACTATAATAATAACCCTACTCCTTTAGGGCAGCTTAGGTAATAAGGTAAGGAGGTAGATAAGATTATTAAGTACTATTCAGCTTACTAGATTAGCTCCGTAGAGGCCGTATAGAAGCTATTATTATTTAGTATAGGTATAATAAAGCTTTATATAGAGCGCTTATAGATCTATCTACTAGATTAATAATATATCCTATTTAATCTAGGCGAAGATAAGGCTATAAATAATACTACTAAGTAGAAGCTTATAAATAATAAAAAGCTAAGTACTTTAAGATAAATTAGATTACTAAGGAAGTCCTTAATTAAGGCTAGCTACTACCTTTTAGGAAGAAAAATAGTAGGCGGCTTATAGTCGAAAAGAACCCGCTAGATTACCTATATACTAACTTTCTAAAGTATTTCACCTAGATTAAGTAATCTAAGCAGTAGAAGGTTTATAAAAAAGGTAAAGCCCTTAAGCGTATATACTTTATTAGCCTTAAGAGTAAGGATTTATATTATCTATAACTACTCCTATATTATTATAAGAATACTATATCTTTTAATAACCTACGTATAATTAACGGCTATATAATAGAATAGAAAGAAGCTTATATAGAGCTTAGACTAACTAAAAATAATAAGTATACTAATAAGATTCTAAATAAGGGTAAGGACTTTTAGGGGGGTTATAGACTATAAAGCCTATTCGTTATAATATTACTTAAGCTCTAACTAATAGACGCTCTAGTATTATAGGATAAATATAAAGAGTATATATTATCTAATTATATATATATCTTATAACGGGAATTTTAGATACTTTAGATACTAGCTAGTAAAGAGACTATATATACTAAATAGTATATACTCTATCTTATTAATAGTTAGTTAGAATATACCTTTACTCTAAAGTATACGGAGGATTTAGCTTAATATAATCTACTAATTCCTACTATTAACTTTAATAGTATAAGCGATATTCCTAATTAGCTTTTATACGAAGAGATATCTTATAATATTAGCCCTAAGGATATTAAGTTCTTATAGAGTAAGCTTAATCTTAATTAAAGCTACGCTATTAACCGGATTATAGATACTATTAATATAAATACGGATAATAAGTATAAAGCCCTTAGTACCCTATTCTTTCTTAATAGCGCTAGGGGTACTAGTAAGACCTTCGTTAAAAATATTATAATAAAGAAAGTACGCCTTAAACGAAAAGTAGCTTTAGCTATAATATTCTTAGGTATAGTAGTAATACTCCTTTAAGGTAGCTATACTACCTACTCCTAATTTAAGATACTACTAGATTCGGACGCTACTTCTTTATATAGGATTAAGAAAGGGATAAACCTTATAGAGCTTATAAAGCGAGCTTAGGTAATCTTTTAGGATAAGTTACTTATATAGAGTAGGTATAATATAGAGGCTATAAGCTAAAGCCTTTAAGATATCTATAATAATAAGGGGGCGTAGTTTAGAGGTAAGGTTATTTACTTCTATAGTAATTTTTAATAAACCCTACTAGTAGTAGCTAGCGGATTTAGTAGTTAGGTTATTAATACTTATATATAATAGGCTGAGTTTTAGTAGGATACTATATAATTAGACCTAACTATTAATAAATAACTTAATAATCCTAATCTTACTAATTCTATATATACTAATATAAGGGCTTTTACTATTAATCTTCTTAAGATCGGGAACGGGTCTAGTATTTAGAAGAGCTCTACTACTAAGGAAGATATAGTACCTTAGGCTTATAGCTACGTTCCTAAAAACGCTATTAATAAGTTAATTAATAAGGTATACCTAAACCTATATTACTTAGGTATAGTAGATAGAGAGTATCTATCTTAAAGAGCTATTCTTACTATTACGAATAAGGATATTACTAAGATTAATAGTAAGCTTATAACGCAGATACCTAGCGAGCTTACTATATACTAAAGTATTAATTAGGCTATTTCTAAAGAAGATAAGGACCTCTTTCTAACTAAATATTTTAATATATTTTATAAGGCCTTACTACCGCCCTATAAGCTCTATATTAAACTAAGTATTCTAGTTATATTACTTAGAAACTTAGATCCGCTACGGCTTTATAACGGGACTTAGCTCCGGGTTATATAGTATAGTAAGTATATCTTTAAAGGTAAGATTATAGGCGGTATATATAATAGTAAAAAGGTAATACTCTTTAAGATATTATTATAGTCTAAGGAAAATAATAAGAGGATCTTTATACCCTTTATATATAAGTAATATTTAGTCCGCCTAGTATTTATAATAATAATAAATAAGTCCTAGGGGTAATCTATAAAGTTTATAGGTATTAACCTATAGTTACGGCCGGCTTTTAGTTATAGTTAGCTCTATATATTACTTTTACGGGTTATAAAGTAGGCGAATCTATATATTATTAGGCCGGATAGTTATAAATATACGAATAACCGATTAATAAAGAATATAGTATATACTTAGGTGCTATTACCTAATTAATAGCCTTAGTAAAAATAGTAAAAATCTGGATTTTTACAGGTATTCTCTAGTTAGCCTATAATAATACTATCTCTATCCCGTTAGGACGTACTCCTAACGAAGTCGTCTATAGTTTTACTCCTAATACTATACTAGATCTAATAAAGTATAAGAAGGAGTCTCTCCCTTCTACTACTACCGTACGACTAGAGGCTTCTAACGCGATTACGTTCGCCTAGATATCTACTAAATATTATTACGATCGTCGGTATTAGCTATAATTCTTCCGTAAGGGAGACTTTACTCTGTTACGACTCTATAAGGGATATAATATCCCTTCGAACCTTCTAATTAAAAGGAAATATAGTTAGTAGTATATTAGGCCTTTTAAGGTACTTAACAGAGTCGGAAAGCTTATATACTATCTTAATATCCCTAATTATTAGAAGCTGTATCCTATCTTTACTATAGTATAACTTAAGCTATATCCGGACCCTGCTAGGGACCTGTATAATCGCCCCTATCCTAACTATCCTCCTACCGTTACTATTAACTGTAATAGCGAGAAGTAGGATATCGAACGACTACTAAATAAGCGTATTACTCGCTGGGGTAGAGGAGGAAAAGGTATAAGTATAGAGTTCCTAATTCGCTGGAAGGGCTACGGCCCGGAATAGAATACTTAGGTAAATATTAAAAATATAGATACCCCCTTACTAATTAAAGACTACGAACGCTATACTAGTAGGCCTGCTACGCCTACTACCTATATACCTCCGGAGGCGCCTCCTCGCCGCAGGCCTAGCCGGTTAAGGAAAGATCCTGCTAGTACTCCCCCTACTAGCTCAGCTAAAACTCCGCTAGTACCTTACCGCCGTAGTAGGCCTAGGAAATCATAATAGTATAGTTTACTTTTAGTATTTACTAACGAGGGCGTTGGCTTCCTTTTTTCGGTAGGGGTAGGTTATTAGAAGATAACCTATAGAAGGCTTCTTAAGGTAAGAAGCCTTCCGCAAGCAGGTACTATCGCTATTACTTAGTAAGCGCTACCATATTTATTCCTTCTATAGTATACTAGATAGAAGAATTATTCAATATTATATCTACTAAATCCTATACTATAGTATAAACGCCCCTATAATATTTTAGGTATTTATTAATAATATCCTAAAAGAATATTTAGATAATTTCGTCCTAGTATATATTAACGATATACTCGTATACTTAGATATATATAAGGAATACGTTAAGTAGATATAGAAGGTATTAAAGAAGCTTAAGTAAGTAGGACTATACTTAAAGTTATTAAAATATAAGTTTTACTAGAAAAGAGTTAAGTTTTTAGGGTTTATTATCTCTAACTAAGGTTTAGAGATAAACTTAGAAAAGGTAAAAAGTATAATTAAATAGCCTATACCTATAAATAAGAAAGAAGTAAAATTATTTCTTAGTTTTACGAATTTCTATTAAAAGTATATAATTAAGCTTATTACTAGGCCTATTAGTTTTAAAATTTCTGCGAAGAAGATATACCTTATCCCCTTTAGAAATATTCGGTCCTATCGAATATTTTTAATTATAATATATCGCTAAGTAGTTACTTAGGAACTATAAATCTTTCTATAGTTTTTAATAGATTCTTACTATTTCCTTAGTAGCGATAGTTACTCTTTAAGCCTTTAGTTCGATCCCCTTTAGTAATAATATTATATAGGGTTCGAACCTATAATTAGCCCTAAACGGTATTATACCTATTAGGTTAGATAATAATCTATTATATACTAGCTACGCGACTAGTAGATAGGATACCTAATTATCTTAGCGGTAGTTAATATAGTATCGAAGATATTACTCTAATATCTAATTAGTCCTTTCCGTCTAATTATTAGTCTACGGATAGAATAATATACTTATCTTTATCTTAATTCCTATTATATCTATTAATAATCTCTAAAACTTAGAGGTAAAGAGTTTATCTCTATCTAAGATAATCTCTTTAGGAAGCCCGTAGTTAGCTACTACTATTTATAAAAATATATATACTAGACCTTCGGCGTCTAATACTTCCTTATATAATATAAAATACGCTATCTTAGTTAGTTAGTCGTTAATTACTAAGATTATATTATAGTATATACTTATTAGTCGTTCCTTCGACTTTAGGAGTTTAATAACGAAATCCTACGCGATACTTTTCTATAGACTATTTAAGTACGCTAGCGATTTTAACTCTCTATAAGGCTTATATTAAACGTACTTCGTTCTAATATATATATTATATTTATTAATACGATCTTCGATATACTTTTATATCCTAAGAAAGTAGAAGTTATAAGATATCTTCTTAAGTATTTTCTTAATCCCCTAATATCTATTAGAGCTCTTAGCTTTATAATAAATCCTAAAAAATTCTCCTTAAATACCTATAAGAATATAAATCTATTCTTAAAAGGTTAGTAGTCTTAAATCTATTTTCCTAAATAAGTTATAGCTATTAATATCTTTATAGATCTTAGATATAACTTTATCCTTTAATAAGTTTTTTAGTATCCTCTTAGTTAAATCTTTACTATTAATAGTTATTATTACTACTATATATAGTCTAGCTATATTAGGTCTTAATAATCTATCCTTATAACGCGTTAGAACCGTTCTAAAACTTTACTAAATATTTAATATATAGTTAGCTCTCCTACTAAGTACGTCTATAGTATTATTCTTACTACCCTTAATATATTTAATTCTAAAATTAAATATTAATAACTCTTTATACTACTAAGCTAGACGTCTATTAAGCTCCTTAGTTAATAGAAAAAACGTTAAGTTCTTATAGTCTATTAAGACCTAAACCTAATACTTAGTTCCTTCTAGATAAACCTTCTAAATACGAAATATATCTATAATAGTAAGTAATTCCTTATTATATATTAGATATCTAGTTTTAGCGTCTAGTAACTTCCTACTATAGAAGGCTATAAGGTACTAATAATAAGTAATACCTATTTTCCCTATTTTTCCTATATTAAGGCTATTATTTATAGATAGTTAGCTAATTACTACTCTAATTACTCCGTTAGAGGTATTAGTATAGAGGCGAATAGGCGACTCTAAGTCGAACTAATATAATATTAGATTAGAAGCGAACTACTTTTAGAGGGTCCTAAAGGATACCTCTACCTTCTTTAACTATATAAATAGTACTTTATTATAGGTTAAGCTAGTAAGAGGTATAGTAGTTTTTAAATATCTATAGATAAACTTTTAATAGAAATTTATAAAACTAAGAAATAATTATACTTTTTTCTTATTTATAGGTATAGGCTACTTAACTATACTTTTTACCTTTTCCGGGTCTATTTCTAAACCTTAGTTAGAGATAATAAATCCTAGAAACTTAACTCTTTTCTAATAAAATTTATACTTCGATAACTTTAAGCGTAGTCCTACTATTAACCCTTAAGCGTATACGCGTTATAGCTACGCTAACGTAATAATATTAATTAGGGTCTAGGGGCTTAGTAATAGTATTACTACCTAGGACTCCCCCGTGTTTTAGGGATCTTTAGAAATTAGTTCTACTACTACTCTACTACCAAGTAATATAATTATATCTATTACTTAATACCTGAATCTAGTAACTTTACGTCTCTTATACCTTAGTGCGCCAGCTTAGAGCCGGCGTTACTAGCCTTTATACCTACTTACTTAAGCTTCTTTAGTACCTTTTATACCTACTTAATATATTCCTTATATATATCTAAGTATATAAGTATATTATTAATATATACTAGGACGAAATCGTCTAAATATTCTTTTAGGATATTATTAATAAATACCTAAAATATTATAGGGGCGTTTATTAACCTAAATAGTATTATAAGATATTTATAGAGACCCTATCTTATATAGAAAGCTATTTTCTACTTATTACCTTACTTTATATATATTTAGTTAAATACTCTTAGAATATTAAACTTAGTAAACTATTTCTTACCTTAGAGTTTATCTTAAAGTTCTCCTATTAATAGTAATAGGTAACTATTCTTTATAGTTATATTATTAAGTACTCTATAATTTATATATAGATATAATTCTCTACTTAGTTTAAGTATAAATAGAATAGGGTATTCTATAGGTAATTAAGATTTTTAAATAAACCCCTTTTATTTATTCTCTTTAATATACTTTATAAGAGTAACTGCTTTATCTTATAATAGTAGGTATATTAGCTTCTTTATAGGTTCTTTACCTAAGATTAGCTTAATCTTATAGTCCTATAGTTAATATTTAAGAAGAGCTTCGTTAATACTCTCTTTTTAGAATAGAGTTCTAAATTCCGTATATTCGTTTAGGATTTTTATAGTAGTAATCTTATTTATAAGTCTAACTTAACTCTATAGTATTATAATATTTCCTAACTTAAAATTATCTTTTATCTCTTTTTAGGTTTATATTACTATTAAGAGAGATTTATATTCTTAGATTAGTAGAACTCTATTTAGTATACTATTTATAAATATTATATTCTAAGAACCCTATCCTATTAATAGGTTAGCTTTCTTTAGCTATAAGATTTCTAAGGTAATATTATTAACCCCTCCTAATACTAAATTAAAGGTATACTTCTTATATCTTCGTCCTATTCTTAGGTTAAGTATTTTAGTACTTCTATTAATAATCCCTATTATTAATCTATCGAAGTTTATTAACGCGTATAGCTTACGTTTTTATATAGGTAAACTATATTTCCTTATAAAGCTTAATTTAATTAAATCCTTACTTAATCTACTATTAATAATAACCCTTACCGGAATACTATTAATCTTTACCTAAAACCTAAATCTAATATTACTATAAGATTCGGCTAAGGTAACTTATTTAACCTTTTAGTTAATTCCTCTAGGCGGCCTATTCGCTAGGGAACTTCCTAGTTTTTTAAAGATAAGCCCTTTATAATTAGAGCGTATAATTCAGCTTCGTTTCTAATAAACTTATTAATAGGAATCTTCTCCCTATACTCTAAGAGATTCTTAACTTTCTATTTGTTAACCCTTAAGCGTGTGCGCGTTATAGCTACGCTAACGTAATAATATTAATTAGGGTCTAGGGGCTTAGTAATAGTATTATTACTTAGGACTCCCCTATGTTTTAGGGATCTTTAGAAATTAGTTCTACTACTACTCTACTACTAAGTAATATAATTATATTTATTACTTAATACCTAAATCTAGTAACTTTATATCTCTTATACCTTAGTATACTAGCTTAGAGCCGGCGTCGCTAGCCTTTATAGTTCTAATTTCTCTACCTTTTTAAGGGAGAGGCCCGGAGTTACTATAATATTAGGTTAAATATATAGTTATACTACTACGACCGTTACTAACGCTAAAGAACCTAATAATATTAATAATAATAATAATCCTACGGAGAGCTATAGGACTAATAGAGAGTCTTAGCTAAATACCTTTAATTTAGACGACGCTAATCTTAAGTAACGCTTATAAGAAGCCTAAGCGACGAATCGCCGCCTAAAGTAACTACGCGAATTATTAGTATTAGAAGCTAAAAACGATATAATTTAATACCCTAGGTTATAGAGTACTATTAGAATACCTATAGGGATGGTTTAAGAGGAGGAATAATATCCTACTACCGCTATATTAGTATAATTAGTTAATATTACTAGCTAAAGGATTCCTTTATATTTTATAACGCCCGCCTTTAGCGCGCCTATAAACCTACCTATTAGACTCTAAAGACCCCTAGTACTAAAAAGCTTTCGGCCTAAGAATATATAATCCTATAAGGGAATTAGCGAGGGTAAATACCTACGTTAGTTCGCTAACTTAAAAAAGAAGTTTCTTAAGAGTCTAGAGTACTTTACTACTAAACTATCTAAGATAGTCTACTATATAGACGCCCTAAAAGATAACCTAAATTCCTAGTAGAATACCTACCTAAAGGACTATAGATAGGATAATATAATATTCGAATTCTTTAAGTAATTCCTATATAATTTAGTTATAGATCCTATTAACCGCCGTCTCCTCGCCTATAAAAGGTTTAAGGAGGTAAAGTAATATTCTAACTAGAAAGTTACTATATTTAAGGCCTACTTAGAGGAGTTAGAAGCTAACCTATCGCCTATAGTACTAAAGCTTAAAGCTAACCTCTTTCTAGCTAAGCTAAGACCGGAGCTAAA
The DNA here is from genome assembly GCA_018257865.1 of Stereocaulon alpinum. Taxonomy (NCBI): domain Eukaryota; kingdom Fungi; phylum Ascomycota; class Lecanoromycetes; order Lecanorales; family Stereocaulaceae; genus Stereocaulon; species Stereocaulon alpinum. The sequence goes on along the minus strand of JAEUBA010000171.1, from coordinate 13,841 downwards.
GAATAAAATCTTAAGTATAGGTAAGATATCTAATAATAGGGATAATATTATTACTTAAGCTATTATATAAGAGAATATTATAAGGCGCGAGTATTATAGAGGCGGCGGCTTAAGTACTTATAAAAAATTATCTAACTATAGGGCCTCTAAGTTATAAGGGAGCCGCCTATTAGAATAACGGATTTCTAAGCCTAATAGGCTAGGCCTAAGGGTTAATAGCTTATAGTTAGCGCGATACGAATCTTATTTAAGGAGTCTAAAGTAGAAGACTAATTTAGATTTAGTAACTAAGCTTATCTACTATTATTATAGGAAGCTAGGCTATATAAGCCTAAATTATCCTAATTATAATAAGCCTACTACTTATACCGGTATTAGTATAGTATTAGTAAAAAACGATCAGCCCCCGTAACCGCCTTAGAAGCGGGGGAAGAAACCTAAAAAGTAGAGGTAAGTCCTTCTATCCTAACTAAGGGTTAGATAACGCTTAATACTAGCCTATAGTAGGTTGTTACGGGCTAGCCTTTCGTTACTTGCTAGTCCTTTATTACTTGCTAGTGTTTATACACTCTATCCGAGTCGGACTAGGTTCGGTTCGACTTATATCCGACTCGGCCTAGGTCTAACGCTAGGCCCCTTTAGCCTTAGCGCCTACTAAGCCGCGTCCCTTATATATTATATATACGCTCTATATACATAGCTTTCCTTCCTTAGATTTATTCTCCTAGTCTAATAACACCCCTATTAACTCGCTCTAGGCCGGCCCCTGATATTAGAATAAATCTCTATTATTACGGGCGATGTAAAACCTCCTAGCGATATACCTTCACCTCCCTATAATTAGCTCTAGGTGATACTGATTATGTTAGTAATACTATAACTTACCCCTGCCCTCGTAAGTATATCAGCGAGGTTAAATAAATAATATAAACCTACTTAGTATTTAACCCTACTAAGGCAGTAGAAGAAACCAAACAACCCGCTAGAGGCGAAGACTATAAGGAGTAGTTACTAGTAGACGAAGCTATAGGATAGTACTTTAAAGCTGAAGAGGTAGAGGCCTATAAACTATTAATAAATCGAAAGAGGCTACGGCCTACTACTATAATATTACTAATACCAGCGGGTGTTAAAGAAAATTTCTATAAACCTAAATTACACCTAATAATACGATTCTAATCCTACTTACCTAAATACTAGGTACCTTAGTCTTCGTCCCTCTACCTACCTACCTACTATTCGTATACCACCTTATAAGAGTATACGCTAAAGCGTACCTCCTAACCGTCTAGGATTTTTATCTAGGAGCTAATCCCTAGTACCTATACCCTCTCCTTTAGATCCTAACGACCCCCTACCCTTAATCGAAACTTCTAAGCTAGAAGACGTAGAGGACTTAAGCTTTAAGGAAGCTACCGAAAAAATAGTTACTATACCCCCTCCGCTAACTACTAATATAGGTAATATACTAGCTTTTACTAAGGCCTAGACTGCCTTTATAACAACTACTATCTAAGCTACGGTAGCGGCGGCCCTAGTAGTAAATACCCTCTAGCCTCTTAATCCCCGACGTTAGTAGAGATCCCTTACCGCTAACCTCTAGCTATTAATAGACTACTACCTTCCTAAGCCTACCCCTAGTAGCTCTCCTATTAATCTATCTAAAATTAAATATCCTCGTAATTATTTCAGCAACTATAAGGGAGAGGTAGAGTATAATTTATAGAAGATAGTAATAAAGCTATTTATTAAGGAATACCCTATAAACTTTTAGGAAGGATTAAAGTAAGTTAATACCTACTTTAAGTACTTCTTTAGTAAAGCTTAAACCTTAATCCTTTAATATATAGATCCCGCCTATATAAGCCCTACTAAAAACGCCTCCGATATCTTAAAGATACTAGACTAGCGCTTCTTTAATTATAACTATATCTAGTCTACCCGCCTTATATACTATAAGCTCGAAATAGGATTAATAACCTATAACGACTTCTAGATTAAATTCACTTAGCTTATAACTACTAGTAAAATTAATACTAAGCGATAATTTAAGGATCTATATAAGAAAATCTCCCCCGCCCTAAAAAGGGATATCCGTACTAAGAAATATAAGATAAATAAGGACTATACTACCTTTAATAAGTTTCTTATAATCGCTAACTAAGAGATATATAATATCTGAGCTAAGGAAGCTGCTATAAAGCCTTATATAAATACCGACCCTTATAGTATCCTTAGGATAAAGAGCTAGCGAGCCCCCTTATCTACTCTAAACCCTTATACAGATCGCTAAGTTACCTTTAAAAGTATAACCACCCGCTCCCTATCCAACCCCTATAAAGAGGATTATTATAAGGAGGAGCGTCCTATATCGAAGGATAAGCTAAAGTGCTTCTATTATAATAAGGAAGGCTACTTCGCCCCTAAATACCCTAAGCGTCTCTATAAAGCAGTATAAGAAGTCGCTAGCGAAGACGAGGACGTTAGAGATACTAGAGAAGTTAAGGAGTTATTAGATTTAAAAAACTAGCTATCCTTAGGGAAGTTACCCCTAAGGACCTACTATTCTTATTATCTATAGAATTCTATAATCCCTTTAGTAGGCGTTTATTTATATATTCTATTACCTTAATAGCTTAGGATAAGGAATATAAATTAAAAGCTTTTACTAATACTAGTGCTACTATATACTTATTTATTAATAAAAAAGAAGTATAAATCCTTTCTAATACCCTTAATATTATCCCTATTCCCCTTTCCAAACCCTGATACCTTTACGGATATAACGGTAAGATAAGAAGGAAGCCTATTACCTACGTAATCTATCCTTCTATATAAGTCGGCGATTATATAGAGTCTACCGTACCTATACTTATTACTAACTTAGGTAATTAATATATTATCCTTAGTAAGCCGTAGATAAATAAGTATAAGGTCCTACTAGATATAGTAGATAATCGTATTATCTTCGTACTAGGGCGTTACGACTATACTAGTATACCTACGCCTAAGCCGCCTACCTCTAGTCTAGGAGTTAAAGCTATATTAACTACCTCGAAGTCGGTAAAGCCTACTAAGATCGCTGTAGTAAAACCTAAGCCGAAGAAGAAGTACTAAGTTCAGTGCTTTTCTATAACCCTTTCGGGAATAGAACGTAAACTAGGAAAAGACGCCCCTACTAAAGTAATACGCGAGACTACCGTCTATACTAAGGACGATATTAAGAAGAAGCTCCTAAAAGAGTACTACGACTTAATCGATATCTTCGATAGAGAAAAGGTAAAAGAGCTCCCCTTATATTAACTATATAATTATAAAATCGAGCTGGAGCTAGGGAAGAGGCTACTGTAAAGTCGACTATACCTAATATCTAGTTTTAAGCTATAGAAGGTGAAAGAGTACCTAGAAGAGAACCTAAAGAAGGGCTTTATCTTACTAAGTACCGCACCCTACGCGTCCCTAGTACTATTCGTATAAAAGAAGGATAGTAGCTTAAGATTCTATATAGACTACCGTAGACTTAATATAATTATAATTCGGAACCGCTATCTAATCCTATTAATCGAAGAAGCCTTAACTTATATAGTAGGTTATAAGTACCTTACTAAGCTCGATATTATTACTATCTATATAATATTGGACGACTTTAAGCTTTTACCCGAATAATTAGCTATAGTATGTCGCTAAGTATATTCTATTACGTAACTTAACTATCAAATTTTTTTATTTACCTATACGCGTTGTTATACCTTCCTTACTACCTTTATATAGCTTCCTTACCTATTTATATCCTTCTATATATCTCTATATAGTCCTATACTATACTATATCCCAGCAGACTTATTCTAGATACGCCTATACTAAACCTATTACTAACTTTTTAGCCCCTAATTAGTCTCTTCTCAGACTTTGCTACCGTTACTAAGTATATTCTAAATTAGTACCTTTCCTATATAAACCTTTACTAATTCTTTCCTATAGGCTTTGAAGCGGTAACGTCCTCTTACGGATCTTAACCCTAATACGGTTCTATAACTAACGCGTTAATCTAAACGTTAATATATAGCGACCTCTTATACCCTTCCTACTTTATAGCTAGTCCGTATAATACCGCTACGTCCTTCTCTTCCTCCTACCGTTCCTATACGTCCTCCTCCTCCGCTATTAAAAGGCCTAATATCAAACTATACGGCTAATATATATACGTTAGGTCTGATAGCTGAATAGTATAGGATCTGTTCCGCTTTATACTAGAAGGTAGAGGCTAAGTAAGGACCTATACTATATACTACCTACTATTTAAAGGGTGATAGATTGCTGCCTCCTCCGCCTAAACCGCCGGAACTTCTACGCGAATTATTATAGGGTACTATACTACGGTCTAAGTATTTCCTAAAGTATATTCGTAGTTATAATAATACGCTAACCTTTACGTCCTATAAATACTAGCAGGATATATATTTATAAGGCTATATAGGAATCTAATTATTTACTATTTACAGCGAACTTTACTACCTATAAGGGCTGCTATATCCTAGTACGTAGGTAATACCTTCTTTTACTTAACTATACTTTTATAATCTAACTGCTATAGTAACGTCTTAGCTCTATAGTTACCCTAATCTCTAGTAGCTGCTACTCTAAAACCTAAATAATATAATACGTTCCTATAGGAATCCTTTTATTAATATATACGCTACTATATAGGAATAAATTAAGCGCGCCTAGGCCTATATAGGCCTAATATAGATTATCCTTAATCCTCGCCTTTAATTAGTTATAGAGGCTGGATCTAATAAGAGACGTATAAATCTACCTACTATATTAGAGGTTATAGCCTTTATTCCGGATAAGTATAAGGACCGCAGCTTTCGGGATATTATTATTATAGAACGGCGTAAGGATAGTAAAGAACCCTACTTCTATACTATTAACTATAGTAACGCTGCGTACTTTCCTTTATACTACGTTCTCCTTTTCCTATAAGGGAATATAGGTTAGTACTAGGCCTTACGCCTCCGTAATAATAATAATACCTATATTATTATATATTATTTAGAGCGTATATAGTTACGCTACTATCTCTTTTCCTATCCTAATTAATACTCTACTATACTGCGGGCTGGTAGTTTATTTTAGTAATATTTAGTTAATTACTATACAGTTATTAATTAGTAAACTCTAGATTTCTATCGTAGATACTAGGATACTATCCGCAGCGATTTATATTAGGGCGTTTCTAATACTCTACTAGCTAGTAATAGCTATATAGAGACGCTTAAGCGACGTATAATTCTACTATCTAGCTTTAGTAGAGGGGATAGATCTATAGCCTAAAATTACTAAGACTCCCTAGCGATCTAACGCTATTTCGGAAAGGCTATATTTTTTATAATAATAACGGTAAATCCGTACTAGCCTAAGCTTTAGGCTATAGCCTTTAATAATTAAACCGCTACTAATCGCGCAGACCTAATAGCGCGCGTCTTCTATATAAAACAGTCTACTTTAATATAGGACCTTAAAGATCAGTTCGGACGATATCTTAGGATTATATAGATAATTAAGTATTAGAAATAAGGCCTACCCTATATATATATCCTCCTCTTTCTCTATTAAGATAATAACTTTCTATACTAAGGCTATATTAATAACTTAGTCTACGCGGAGCTACCTAATCCTATAATTAATCTTAACGGATTATTATAATAAATTATCTAGGATTAAATAACCTATAGCCCTTATAGGTAGTAGAACCTAAAGTTATCTTATATAGTTAAGTACTTAGACGGCTTTAGGTAGATCTATTCTAAAAAGTTTCTAAGGAGTTTTTAGCCTAAAATATCTATTATAGAAGATAGTTACCCTTAGTACTATTACTATAATAATAGTCGCACCTAGATTAAAAAAGTAAATAGTTAGGACGTAGTACTAGATAACCGCTAGGTAGTTCTATATAACCCCTAGCTAACTTATAAATACTCTATATATATTAATATAGAGGTATACGTATCGGTTAGTACTATTAAGTATATATATAAATATATATATAAAGGTATAGACCGTACGACTTTAAAGCTCGCCGACGAATATAACGAAATTATATAGTATCTTAATAGTTATTATATTAGTCTATACTAGGCTACGTAGAACCTATTCGAGTTCTATAATTATAATAAAGATCCGCCGGTGATTCGATTAGCACTATACCTCCCTAACGAGTAGTAGGTATATTTCCGTAAGGATATTATTAACCTTATATAGGTCCTTAAAGAAGCTAAGATAACCCTTATTAGCTTTTTACGGTATAATACTAAATATACTAATAGTTACTACCTTCTATACTATAATTTCCCGGAGTATTACGTCTACTATAGTAAGAAAGGTGAACGGCGCTAGATACCTTAGTAACGGGGCCGTATAATTAGCCGGATATATTATTACGGACTAGTATAGGGCGAGCGTTTTTACTTACGTATACTACTTATAGTTATCTAGGGACCTACTAGTTTTACGGCTATTCGTATTATTAATACTATTTTATACCTAACCTTCTAGGCTGCTTATATTACGTTAGGTCTTCTAGACGATAATAGCGAATAGTTTTAATACTTTAATAAGTCGAAATACTTTTCTACCGGTTAGGCGTTATATTCTCTATTCGTAACTATACTAATTAACGGTAATTTAAGCGAACTATTAAAACTTTAGGAATATTTCTATTTAGATCTATATAATAATTTACTACGTCGTATTACTCGCAATTACCTATTAGTACTAGCTGATTCCCTAGATATATACCTTAACTATAGGTTATTTCTAATTGCTAAATAGTTATATAATTAGGGAAGAAAACTTATAGATTATAACTTACCCGTACTAATTCTACCTTAGTCTACGTATACTTACCCTTTCCTTATTACGTCTAAGCTAAGCTATAATATTACGGAGTAGGTATTATTCCGTAATTATACTATTCCGTAATTAAATATCGAGTAACGTTACGCTTTTAATATAATTATTACAGCTATTACTATAACCCCTTAATCTACGCACTTTTTCGTCTACGGTACTACGGGTACTAGTAAAACTTTTCTATATAAGGTATTATATTACCACTTCCGCGCCTAAGGATATATTATTCTATACGTTACTTCTATAGGTATTATAGCAATCTTACTACCTAGTAGCTATACCTTATATTCCCGTTTTAAGATCCTAATTAACTGCGATAATACGTCTACCTATTATATTTTAGTATAGTCTAATACGGCCTAGCTAATTCGCCGTACGACTCTAATTATCTAGGATAAGGTACCTATATAGAATAAGAGTAACTTTACTATAGTAAATACCACCCTATATAATATCTATAAGAATAATAATCTATTTGGTAGTATACCGGTAATTATAGGGGGAGACTTTATATAGACTATACTAGTAGTTCCTAAGGGTAATTATACTATATAGGTTAATACGAGCCTTCGCAGTTCCTAGATCTAGCTATAACTTTTGATACTTAACCTTACTCAGAATATACGGCTTTGCGCTAGGTCTAATAATTAGGTATTTATAAGTTAGATTACCTATATATCCTATAAACTATCTTTATATAGGTTAGTATAACTACCGCTAGAAATTATAAACCTATACTAGGATATACAACTTTTTATAGAATTAATCTTTCTAACTATTAACCTTATACGTTCCTCGCTGGTACCGGATTTCTTTAAAAGTCGAGCGATCTTATCTCTATAGAATAATATAGCAGCGCTCCTAAATATAGAGATCCTTTCCTATCTACCTAGCGATATATAGTATTTTCTATCTACTAATAGTTTGTTATTAGAGGGTATAATAGATAGATTAAGTCTTAAGTTTTTATAATCTCTAAAGCTATCTAAGTTCCCTTCTATATAGCTATATCTTAAGGTTAGGGCCCTAATTATATTACTACGGAATCTATACCCTAATAAGAGTATATATAATAGAATACGACTAGTTATTATACGTCTATCCTAGTAGTATATCGAAGGTCGTCTTTTAAGAGGAAAGTAGGATAGTAGGTTATACTTAATTCTAAGAATTAATCTAACTAGTAAAGATAGTAACTATCCTTAGATCCTTATATATAAATAGTTTCTAGTTCGGCTCTATTTTATAATAACTATTAATAAGTCGTAAGGATAGTTACTATCTATTATAGGAATTAACCTACTATTATTCTATTTTAGTTATAGGTAGCTCTATATTATACTATCCTATATAAAAGATATATAAAGACTTACAGTTCTTTTACTAACTAGTATAGATTAGAAAATAGATAATATTATTTATCCTAAGGTATTATTAGAAAATTAATATTATAAATTATTATAGTTATCTTATATTTTTATATAGGAGAGTACTTTTCTATAAAGATCTTTATATATCCTACTTATATCCTATATAGGTTCGATTCGAACCTTTATAGGTTTAGTTCGAACCTTTATAGTTATATATAGATCTATACTATACCCTACTATCCGCCCCTAACTTAGCCTTACTATCCTTATCTACGTTATCCTATCCCTCTTTATATAGATCTATAAGGCGGCCGTATATTTTAATAAGCTCTTAGTACTTTTCCTTAAGCCCTACGTAAACTTCCTTTTCTAATATATAGCTAATCTTAGCCTTTTTGCGCAGGCCTATATAGATTAGTATAGTATTAAGTAGTATTATAAGGAGATATACTATTAGAGTCTAAGGTATCCTTCTTAGCCGCAGCCTTAACTTTCTCTATATAAATTAGTATAATTACTATATAAATCTAAGCCGAATAGGTACTAACTAAGTATAAAGTTATATTAACTAATACTATCGCCGGAGGTTAAATAATTTGCGTATATATTATTACGGAACTGTGCGTTACTATGATAAAATATAAAGGAGCTTAAATTTTTTACGTAGGGCACGTACGCTTCCTTACCGGAATAGTATAAGGCTATACAGCTTTATAATAGTACGCCCTTAATAATATACGGACGATTTAAATTCTTACTAATTAGTATTAAATTATAAGGAATAGTAAAGGAGCTATATAGACTAACTTTTTATCTATATATAAAACGACTTTATTAACGGCCGGCTATATAGCTATGTCTACGGTCTTTATAGGAACTTTATTAAGCCCCTATATAAATTATTCTACTTTTTATAAGATATCTGATTTCGGGGTCTTACCGTCTGCGTATAATTTTTTACCGAAATCGCGTAGATATACACGCAGTTATTCGTCCTCTTCGTTATCTAAGGCTATTATATTACGGTTCAGTATAGATTTATTAAGATTAGTATAGATTAGTAAAAAAGGGTATAAAAGATTAAAAGTCTATATAGAAAGGAAATAGGTTAGTAGGGAACTAAAATAGAGATATACTTAGCTAAAAGACTCTATACAGCTTTACTATTATCTACGTTATATTATATCACTCTATATAATAGTCTATAGTTCTATATAAAGCCTAGATAGATCTAGTAGGCTATTATATAACTCTATATAAGGGAGCCTATATAGGATCTATATAACTTACTAAGAGATAGTTATTAAGGAAAGAAAGTTTTTTCGTTAGAAATTAACTAACGTACTAGTATACTAGACTAGGCCCTTTTAGGAAATAGTATATAGTTCTATATAGGTCTTTATATATAATTTTATATAGATTTATATAGATTTATATAACTCGATACGAATACTTCTAGGCTATATTTAGTATAAAAATTTCGCTTCGAAATAGCAACCCTCTAGTATTTAATAAGCTCTAAATATATTTAGATAGTAAGGACTATACTACCTTTACTACTTCTTTCGGAGCCTTTAAGTACTATATACTACCTTTTAGACTAATAGGAGGTCCTGCCTCCTACTAGTAATATATAAACGATACCTTATTTAAGTACCTTAACAACTTCTACTAAGTATACTTAGATAATATCCTAATTTATAGTAAGACTAAGAAGGAGTACTAAGAGTATATTAGAAAGGTCCTTATATAACTACGCGAAGTAGGCCTTTAGGTAGATATTAATAAATACGAATTCTATATATAAGAAACGAAGTTTTTGGGATTAATAGTATCTACTAGTAGACTAAGAATAGATCCTAATAAAGTTAAAGTAGTCGCTAACTAAGAAGCCCCTACCTATCTAAAGGAGGTATAAGTATTCGTTAGCTTCTATAACTTCTACCGTTAATTTATTAAGGACTTCTCGAAAACGGTAAAACTACTAGTAGTATTTACTAAGAAAGATTACCTATTCTATTAGTCTAAAGTATATTAATTAGCCTTTAAAGAGATAAAGGATCTAGTAACTAGTACCTTAGTACTAAGGTACTATAAAAGATCTTAACTAATAGTACTAGAGATAGACTCCTTAGATTATATTAATAGTAGAGTATTATCGTAAGCGGATAATAATAGAGTACTATATTTAGTTATATTCTATAGTAAGAACTTACTACCAGCAGAATATAACTATAAGATCTATAATAAGGAACTACTAGCGATAGTTCGCTATCTAAAGTATTAGCGCCCTAAACTTAAGTCGACTAATATCCTAATTTAGATCTTTACTAACTATAAAAGCTTAGAGTACTTTATATAGATAAAGGAACTTACCCGCCGTTAAGCTAGATAGGCTGAGAAGTTAGCAGACTATAACTTTAAGATTATATACCGTACTAGGAAGTTAAATAGGAAAGTAGATACCCTAATTAAGTTACCTAACTTAATACCTACGGATAAGGACGACTTATATCTAAAGCACTAGTATTATATACTGCTATTACCTAAGTATTTTTAAGGCTATAATCTAACCTTCCTAGCTAACTAAGAAGCTGAGGAGGGGGGTAAGCTTACGGAGGAGTAAATTAACGTATTAATAGATAAGGACTTACCTCTCTATACTAGAATTACGTTAGCGAATTAGGATAATAAGGATTATACGCGGGTATAGGAGGCTATTAAGAAGAATCCTACTTAGATCTTTAAGGGTATTAACCTTAGGTACTACTCCTAACGCTATTATACCCTCTTCTATAAAGAACGCCTTTAGGTCCCCGCCTTACTAGAACTCTATATTAAACTCCTAAAGGAAAGCTACGATCTCCCCGTAAGCGGTTACCTAGGAAGAGACCGTATACTAGAGATCCTAAAGCATTAATTCTACTAGCTAGGTATAAAAGAGGAAGTAGTACGCTATATCTATAACTACTATACGTATTAAAGAAGTAAGGTACTAAGAGATTAGTATAATAGACTCCTATAGCCGCTACCTACCCTAAAGTAATATTAGTAAGATATCTTAATAGACTTTATTATAGGTCTTCCTATCTTAGATAACCGTAATACTATTTATATACTAGTAGACTATCTTACTAAGGAACGGTACTACGCCCTATATACTACTACTAATAAAGGAACCTCTATAGAGGCTATAGTAGATATCTTACTTAGCTACGTCTTCCGCACCTATAGTCTGCCTAACTTAATTATATTAGACTGAGGTCCCTAGTTCGTCTTATTAGTATAGAAGGTACTATACGAATAATTACGAATTAAGGTAAAGCTATCTACAGCGTTCTACCTAGAAACTAATAGATAGACTAAAAGGGCTAATTAAGATATTAAGCGGCTACTAAGGATATATTACTCCTATATATAGGACGATTAGGTCCGTTAGCTACTAATCGTAGAATTTATTAATAATAATACTATCGCTAACGCTACTAGTATCTCTCCGTTCTTCGCTAATAAGGGCTTCTACCCCCGTATATCTTTCTCGCCGCTAGTAGAGCCCGGTCCCTCCGCCTAAGAAAGGACGTAGGCTGCTAAGGCTAATAATATTACGGATAAAATAGCGGATATACTAGAATTTATTAAGGAATAGTCCGCCTAGAGCTGTAAATAAATAATAGACTAGGCGAATCGCTACTAATCTAATATATCCTATAAAGTAGGAGATTTGGTCTTCCTATCTAGTAGAAATATTACTATAGCACGGCTAAGTAAGAAGCTAGACGATAAAATACTAGGGCTATTTAAAGTTATAGAGAAAGTAGGATATTCCTACCGCCTAGAGCTCCTAGTAAGTATATAGATCTATAATATATTCTACCCTAGCCTATTATATAAGGCTGCGAGCGATCCCCTACTTAGATAACGCGCCGAACCGCTAGGGCCGGTAATCGTTAATAATAAAGAGGAGTAGGAACTAGACGAGATATTAGACGCCTAATAGATAGGTAAGAACCGCCGGCTGCAGTTCTGCGTCTAGTAGAAAGATAAAGGGCAACCTAACTATTAATAGTATAATACGGATAGTAATAAATTCGAAAACGTAGCTAATATCGTCGCGGATTTCTACCGTCGATACCCTAAAAAGCCTAGTAATCCTAGCTAATAGGAGACTACTTATACGTATTAGGGTCGATACTTTCTTAAGGGGGGGGGTAATATTACGGGCTAGCCTTTCGTTACTTACTAGTCCTTTATTACTTACTAGTGTTTATACACTCTATCCGAGTCGGACTAGGTTCGGTTCGACTTATATCCGACTCGGCCTAGGTCTAACGCTAGGCCCCTTTAGCCTTAGCGCCTACTAAGCCGCGTCCCTTATATATTATATACACGCTCTATGTACATAGCTTTCCTTCCTTAGATTTATTCTCCTAGTCTAATAACACCCCTATTGACTCGCTCTAGGCCGGCCCCTGATATAGGTTACTACTTTATTAGATACTAGATCGTAGCTTAATTTAATCTCCTAAAAGTTTATAGTTTAATAGGACCTACTACCTTCTACCGCCGACTTACTACTACTAGAAGCTCTAAGTAGCTTTAGTATATATATCTATAGTACCTATTAATTTAAGTATATACTTATTAATAGCTGGGGCTGCGGTAAGGAGTATAGTATACTTTTTTATACTATTAATCTTAAGGGTCCTAACGTCGTAATTAGTATACTAGGGTTAAAGTAAATAAAGATTTTACTCGATCCGTTAGCGGAGTAGTAGCGGTTTAAGGTTAATACTAAAAAGTTTTAGGTTAAGGAGCCTACTATCTTCGGCTATTATCTTAAGAAGGAGCCTAAAGTTTATATAATTATATACGCTACTATAGCGACTAATTACTTAGATAAAGGAAGCCTAGAATAGATTCTAAAGGAACTACTAGAGTTCTCCGATATCTTTTTAAATAAAAAAGTAGGAACCTTACCCTTATTAAAGGAAGGTAACTACGCTATTAATATTAAGGATAGTAAGGAGCCGCCTTATAGGCCTTTCTATAACCTATCTTAATCTAAGCTAGCGGAGCTGCGGCGCTATCTTAATAATACGCTTATAAAAGGCTAGATACGCTATTTAGTTTCTTTAGCCGGAGCACCTATCCTCTTCGTACTAAAGAAGGATAGTAGGCTGCGTCTTTATATTAATTATCAGGGGTTAAATATAGTAATTATTAAAAATTAATACCTATTACCCCTAATTACTAAGATATTAGATCGCCTATATAGGGCTAAAAAGTTTATAAAGTTAGACTTAAAGGATACCTATTATAGGATCTAAATTAAAGAAGGTAATAAGTAGAAGATTATATTCCGCACCCGCTATAGCTACTTTAAATACTTAGTTATACCTTTTAGGCTCGCTAATACCCTAGCGACGTTTTAAACGTATATTAATAGGGCTCTTATAGGGCTTATTAATATTTCGTATATTATCTATCTTAATAATATCTTAATTTATAGCGCGAACCTAGCGGACTACTAGCGGTATATTTAGTAAGTACTAGAAT
>JAEUBA010000170.1:0-34040 GCA_018257865.1 Stereocaulon alpinum | reverse complement strand
TTTTAATATTTTAGATTAAGCTACTAAATACGTATACTTATTATCTTAATTAGATATCTTTCCTTATCCTCCTTTATATAATCGAAGTAAGTCTTAAAACCTTAAGTATATAGATTAATAGTATATAGGATATACTATAGCTAAATAAGGGTAGCTAGATCTATACCCCCTAAATAGTACTACTAAGTATCCAGTTACTCCTATATACTATTTAGGGTATAGATTTAAGTAAACTTCGCCTATTCGCTATTATCCGGTATAAGAGGCCTTATATAATAGTAGACTAACCCTTAGATTCGGAATATAGTACGGCCTATATTAAAGTCGATATTATTAGCTACCTTACTAGTAAAGGAGAGGCTATTATTATAGCTAATAATATTTTAAATAAACTCTTTACTATAAGTAGTCCTATAGTATATAGGGTACCTATTTACTAAGATATCTTTAATTTTATAGAGTAAGTTATTTATTTTACGCGCTATAAGCTTACGGTCCTTTTCCGGTTTATTAGGTAATAGATCGACCTCTTCTAGCTTATATAATTAATTAGGCGGTAGCTAATTATTCTTCCTATTATTGTAGTATAACTACTAATTATCAGGCCTACGTTCTGTAGGCTAAGACTAAGTAGTATAGTAGGGGTAGGTATTAGACGTATTATAGAAACCTTTATTAATTATAAAAAGCTTTACGTCTTTAGCCGCAGCTAAGTCCCTATATAACTAAAATATAGCCCTATTCCTCAGCTAATATAGGCTACGCCAGCGATTAGGGTAGTCTAGGCTACGGTCTTCTATAGTTCGTTCCTAGCGGGTATAGTAGTATAAAGTGCGCTTAGAGTATACTAGTTTAGGTAGGGGAGTAATTAAGTTAATATCTATAAACTTAGTAGGCGCTAACTTAGTAATATCTTCTAAAGTAGGAGCTAGTAGAGGGACTCTTTATAAGATTACTACCTATAACCTTAGATTAATAGGGGTGCTATTTCGCTATATCGCTAAATAGCTACGAAGGTAGGAGTTATAGGATAGATATTAAAAAAGCTAACCTAAATAGTTCCTAAGCTTTATATCCCTTAGTATAGTATTTAGATTATAAGTATTTAAAGCTACCCTCTACTTCCTCCCTACTCTATCTCTTATACTACCTTAGTTACTACTATTTATATTATTATTATACTTACTAAGGACTGTCTGCGCGCTTATCTATAGTTAAGCTATCGCTGGGGAAGGGCTCCTAGGGGAAGGGACGGTATTTTCGCGTAGAGGTTAGTTAGGGGTAGCCCTAGTTTTTCTATTAGCCCTAAGTTATATCCTACCTCTTATCCTACTATTAATAGTATTACTACGCTTAGTAGGAGCCGTATAAGGCCTCTTTAGAGGTAGTAGAGTTAGTAGGGATAAATCGGTAGGAGTAGACTTATTAAGGACGTAGTTAGGGCGTTTCTAATTCCGTAGCTTTCGCGTAAGGTATAGCTTATCTATAATAGGATAAGTAGGATTAGATTAAGATATTACTAATAGTAGGATATTATTAGCTATATATATAGAAATAATCTATAGAGTAATAAAAAAAGGACTAAGAAGTATAGGTATCGAAAATAATAAACCCTAGGCGGAATAGATCCGTATAGGAAGAACCAGTATAGAAAATATTAATTAGAGTAAAACTTTATTAAAACTATATTAATTTTAATAATTCCGGCGTTATTAGAAAGCGTATAAAAAGTATTATAATATATAGTCGAGTAGATAATATTATATAGGTAAAGTTCTAAGTGCGTATAATACGAAAAAATAAAGATATTTTAATAGTTGATAGAGTCTTAGTATCTTAATTCTTTTAAAAACCATTAGTTAGAATGGCTCGGGAGATCTATAGGGTCCCAATTGCCGATTTTCTATTATAGTAAGAAAGATACCTAAATCTAGTAACTTTACGTCTCTTATACCCTAGTACGCTAGCTTAGAGCCGGTATCGCTAGCCCTTTACATATTAATAGCGTTCTAGAACTAGTATAAACTTAAATCGGTTAAATAATTATATTAAACTTATATTATAACGAGATTAAATCTTAGTAAAGAGCCTATATAATTCCTTAGAAGTATCTTAATTAAGAATAAGCTCCTAAGTAACTTAATTAATAACTAGTTAGTAATAACTATAGCTACCGCCTACGCTACTAGTAGTATAAGAAGCGGTATAATATTAATACCTAAAACTTAGGCTAGATCTATTAGTATTATTATCCTAAGCTAACTCTTTTAAGCTATATAAGCTATAGAGCTATATAGAAGCTAAGAAAGACTACTAGAGTTCTAAGTAGTAGTAGGTAATAAAGGATAAAGTTAACTCCCTTACCTAAAATAAAACTTAGAAGCTTACTAAGCTACCTACTAACTATTAACCCCTTAAAGGGAAATAGGTCTATAAGCTTAAATAAGGCCCTAATAGCGAGATTACTCGCTATAAAGCCCGCTAAGTAGTTTATAATTTTAAGTAATAAGAAGGTATTAATTACTATAAAACCTTTACCTTAGTAGTTAAACTTATAAGTTATAAAGCTATCTTCGTAATTACTACCGCCTAAAACTAGGAACTAGAATAGATAAATATTAAGACCGCCTTCCTTTATAAGGATATAGAAGAGGATATCTATATTATATAGCCTAAAGGTTTTATTCTATATAATAAGAAAGGCTTAGTCTATAAGCTAAAGAAGGCGCTTTATAGCCTAAAGTAGTCGCCTTATATTTAGTATAATACCCTATTAATATACCTTAAGGAGCTTAGTTTCGAACCCCTCTTAGCTAACCTTAGTATCTTTACTAATATTATTATAATTATTACTATCTATATAGATAATATCCTTTTTATAAGGCTTAGTAAGTCTTAAATCTAAGACCTAAAAGCTAAGTTTTATACTTAATTTAAAATAACTAACCTTAGCCTATATACTTACTATCTAAGTATAATAATTACTAAGGATTAGGCTAATTATATTATTCGCCTTAGTTAAGTAGGCTATATTAAAAAGTTTATTTAAGACTATAGTATATAGGATACTACTAAATTAACCCTTATACTAATAGGTAATAAAAAGTACTAGGTAGCTAATAAGAATTATAAGGCTACTAATACCTTTTAAACCTAATACTAGTTTATAGTTAGGTTATTAATATATACTATAATAGGTACTCGCCTTAATATTATATACTTAATCTTAGTTATCTCTTACTAACCTAAATAATTATAAAGGCTAGCGACGCCGGCTCTAAGCTAGCGTACTAAGGTATAAGAGACGTAAAGTTACTAGATTTAGGTATTAAGTAATAGACATAATTATATTACTTAGTAGTAGAGTAGTAGTAGAACTAATTTCTAAAGATCCCTAAAATATAGGGGAGTCCTAGGTAGTAATACTATTACTAAGCCCTTAGACCCTAATTAATATTATTACGCTAGCGTAGCTATAACGCGTATACGCTTAAGGGTTAATAGTATCCTCCCCTCTAGGCCCTAATCCCTAGGTACTAAAGTATATAGAATAGACTACTCGTTAAAAACCCTTTAAACCTAGTAGGAAACGTAAGGGAAAAGAGTTAACCTAAAGGCGACGTTATTAAGGCGGCGCCTTATATATATAGAATATCGTCTAACTACAGTAACGCCTAAATCTATTATAATATAAAAAGAATACGTAGTAGGCGTAGCAGTAACGCGTAGTTATTAATAAATATAATCGATTACCGGCTGTGTTAGCGGGTAATAGTCGCGTTATTATATTATTAGTTATTATTATTTTGAATAGCTTTAACGTGTAGCGACGTCGTAGCGACGACGACCTATAAGTATATAAATAATAACTTTCCCCCTAACTTTCCTCTCTTCGTAATACCTAATACGACTTATACGTACCCTAATATTAGCGTACCTATATCGTAATTAATATTACTAATATAGTTAACAGTTCTTTTTGTTATAATAATATCTAAACCTCCTCTTAAGATCGTATATCGCTATCGCGTAATCAGCGTATATTATTAGCTACTAATATATTACTTATAGGTATAACTTATATATATACTTAATATTATACGTCGCTATCGCGTAACCGGCGTATATTATTAGCTGCTAATACTTATAGACTATATTATTAATATACCTTTACCCTATAGGACTTATTTCTACACAGGGAATAACGATTACGATTATAGCGACGCTCCTCCCTATTAATATTATAAGGATAGCTACTATAGGCTTAATTATTATTATAAGGTATATTATTCTAATAGCTCTACTACGTCGCCTCCTAATATATCTAGATCCTAGAGCTGTTTCGTCGGTCTATATAGCGATTAGTGCGGCGTTATAGGCGCGAAGGCTAGACTTATTAAGTGCGACGTAAGCGTAAGAAAATTAGGAAGTGTATTACCTAATAGCGAAAAGTATAAGGCTAAACTATAGTAATAAATAGGGTAGCTCTTATAATAATTACTAATCTCTAATAGGAACTTACGGCGGAGAGATAGCGGGTTATAAAACTTAAGTAAACTATTACTAAGTAGCAGTTTAAGCTGGGAACCCTCTAATAAATAATTACTAAGTATACTAAGGAGATAGAGAGTCTCTAGTAATATATTAAGCTCCTAAAGGAGTAATTATACCGCTATATATTAGTATAGAAACGGCGTCAGGATATTCGTTTATTTTTTCCTTCTTCTTTTCTTCTACTAATATTTAGTAGCGCACCCGTATACGTCGTCTTACTAATATAAGATAGATATTTAGCTAGTAATTAATTTAATCTCTTCTTTATTCTATTAAGGTATAAGCAAGTAAGTATAATAATTATAGAGGAGTATACTTATAGTATAAGACTATTTACCTATAAGGTTTATAATTATTATAACTTATATTATCGCCGCCGCTTACTCGCCGCTATTAGTAGTATTTAAAGAACTAGAGACTATATACACTTACTAACCGTCTACTTATTAAAGGCTTAAGTTAAATTACGGGTATCCTTAAGCTCTTCGTCTAGTAACTACTAGTTATATTCTTTACCCCAGCTAGTCTATTTAACCTTATACTAAATACCTTACTTATCTTAAACCTTATCTATAATTTCTTTAACCTCCTATATCTTATTATTATTAATAAGTTTAGGGGCTTATATAAAGTTCGCTAATATCTTATCGCCGTCGCGAAGGTAGTATAGTTCTAATAATAAGATATAAAAAGTATTATAGATTCTATAAGTTTACGGTAGTAGAAGGTAGTAAGCCTACGCTCCTACTTTATTAGTAATTCTAAAAGGCCCTATAAATTTATAAGATAACTTTTTACTTAAGCGTTTTTACTTAAGATTCTTAGTTAATAGTATTACTAGATCTCCGACCTTATAGCTTTAAGGCTTATAATTCTTATTATATTATTTAGCTTAAGACTCTTTAGCGCGCTGTAGGCGTTCTATAGCTTTATCTCTTAATACTTATAGTAATCTAATCCTCTTATTTATAGTAAGTATCCTCCCCTTAAGGGACTTATCCTTAAGCTCCTAACGAAGTTTAGGGTAATATCTATATATTAAGTAGAACGGCGTCGTTCTAATAGAGGAATAAAGACTATTTATATATACGAATTCTGCTATTAGTAGCTGTTTCGCCTAAGTGGTTTGCTTATCGTTAGTAAAGATACGTAAGTAGTACTCTAGTACCTAATTCTAGCGTTCTGTCTAACTATTAGTCTAAGGATAAAAGGCGGTGCTTAGGCGGCGCTTAATCTTAAAGTAAAAATAAATAGCTAATTAGAAGGCGCTAGTAAATACTAAACCTCTATCGCTAATAATACTATTAGGTATACTATAATAGTATACTACCTTAGTATAAAAAATATCCGCTAGCTTAGTAACGTCGATTATAGTAGTAGTAGGTATATACCTTACTATCTTTATAAATCGATTAATAATTACTAGAATAGCGTTATAGACTATATTCTTATATTTACTTAGGGGTAGACTTATAATAAAGTCTATTAAGAGCTCCTTCTATAGCTTATTAATAATAGGAAGCGAACTTAGTTCGCTATAGGGGTAATAGCGGGGAGCCTTAGTTCTTTAGTAGATATTATAAGTCTTAATATACTTATTAACCTACTTAGAACTCCTATACTAAAAGTATTTATAGGTAAGTAACTTATATATCTTCTCAGCGCTAAAGTACCCTACTAAGGGATTATTATAGTATTTACTAATAAGTTCTTCCCTTAAGGCTTCGTCTCTAGGGATATATAGGCGGTCGTTATTTCTTAATAAACCTTCTAGGTCTAAAGCCTATACCTTACTTTAGAAACGGCGCTGCGACGGCGTACCCTTATTTATAGAAAAGGATTTCATCTAATTATTAGCAGCCTATAAGTCTTAAATTAAAGTCTTAATTAAATATTAAGGATCCTTATAAGCTAACTTAATAATACCTCTTATATCCTTTTAAGGAATAATAACTTAGAGGCCTATAATTTAAAACGCTAGTAATATTACTATAATAATTTCTTTACCTTCCTTATCTCTACCCTAAAGTGCGAGTTTATTCTATAATATTAGTAATAACTTAGTATTTAGCGGGGAACTTCCTTTATAATTAGGGCGTTATAATAGCGGATCCGCAGGATTCGTTTTTCTAGTATAATAAGTAATTTCGAAATTAAAAGTAGCGAGCTTTAGCGCCTATCTAGCTTACTAGGAATTTAATTACTTCTACTTTATAAAGCCCTTAAGATTATTATAATTAGTAAGAACCTTAATAGTAAACGGGCTACCTTCTAGGTAATACCGCTACTATTTTATTACCGCTACTATAGCGAGTAATTCTTAGTTATAAACCTTATAATTCTACTCCGCAGGAATTATCTTTTAGGACTAAAAGGTAATTAGGTACTAGTAGCTATTATTATCCGGCTGCGTAAGTACTGCTATAATAGTAAAGTTAGAGGCGTTAGTTTCTACACGTAACTTTACTTCTAGGTTAAAGTAGCGGAGAAACGGCGTACTAGAAAAGATATCCTAAAGCTTTTAAAAAGTACCTTTAGTACTATTATTCTACTAAAGTTAACCTACCTTTTTCCCGTCCTTGCTGCCTTTAAGTAAGTCAGTTAGAGGCGCAGTAATAGCAGCGTAATTATAAATAAACCGCCGGTAGAAATTTATAAAGCCTAAGAAGACTTATATATCTTAAAAGGTCTCTAGCCTAAGCTATTCCCTAATTATCGCTACGCGTTCCTAATCTATTACTACGCTATCGGTAGATATAATAAATCTAAGAAATTTAACCCGTTTAGTACTAAACTAATACTTTTTTAGGTTAGCGAAAAGCGAGAATTAATATAATTATTTTAGTACTTACTAAATATACTGCTAGTAGTCCGCTAGGTTCGCGCTATAAATTAAGATATTATTAAGATAGATAATATATAAAATATTAATAAGCCCTATAAGAGCCTTATTAATATACGCTTAAAATATCGCTAGGGCGTTAGCGAGCCTAAAAGGTATAACTAAGTATTTAAAGTAGCTATAGCGGGTGCGGAACGCAGTCTTCTACTTATTACCTTCTTTAATTTAGATCCTATAATAGGTATCCTTTAAGTCTAATTTAGTAAACTTTTTAGCTCTATATAGGCGGTCTAATATCTTAGTAATTAGAGGTAATAGGTATTAATTTTTAATAGTTACCGTATTTAACCCCTAATAATTAATATAAAGACGCAGCCTACTATCCTTCTTTAGTATAAAGAGGATAGGTGCTCCAGCTGAAGAAACTAAATAGTATATCTAGCCTTTTAAAAGCGTATTATTAAGATAGCGCCGCAGCTCCGCCAGCTTAGATTAAGATAGGTTATAGAGAGGCCTATAAGGCGGCTCTTTACTATCCTTAATATTAATTATATAGTCGCCTTCCTTTAATAAGGGTAAGGTTCCAGCTTTCTTATTTAAGAAGATATTAGAGAACTCTAGTAGTTCCTTTAGAATCTATTCTAAGCTTCCTCTATTTAAGTAATTAGTTACTATAGCAGCGTATATAATTATATAAACTTTAGGCTCCTTCTTAAGGTAATAGCCGAAGATAGTAGGTTTATTAACCTAAAACTTTTTAGTATTAACCTTAAACCGCTACTACTCTACTAAAGGATCGAGTAAAATCTTTATTTGCTTTAACCTTAGTATACTAACTACGATATTAGGACCCTTAAGATTAATAGTATAGAAAAGTATACTATACTCCTTACCGCAGCCCCAGCTATTAATAAGTATATACTTAAATTAATAGGTATTATAGACGTATATACTAAAGCTACTTAGAGCTTCTAGTAGTAGTAAGTTAGCGGTAGAAGGTAGTAAGTCCTATTAAACTATAAACTTCTAGGAGATTAAATTAAGCTATAATCTAGTATCTAGTAAAGCAGTAACCTACTATAGGCTAGTATTAAGCGTTATCTAACCCTTAGTTAGGATAGAAGGACTAGTCTCTACTTTTTAGGTTTCTTCCCCTACTTCTAAGGCGGTTGCGGGGGCTGATCGTTTTTTACTAATACTATATTAATACTAGTATAAGTTATAGGCTTATCGCGATTAGGATAATTTAGGCTTATATAGCCTAGCTTTCCGTAATAATAGTAAATAAGCTTAGTTACTAAATCTAAATTAGTCTTCCGCTTTAGACTCCTTAAATAAGATTTATTTCGCGCTAACTATAAGCTATCGACCCTTAGGCCTAGCCTATTAGGCTTAGAAATCTATTATTCTAATAGGCGGCTCCCTTATAACTTAAAGGCCCTATAGTTAGATAATTTCCTATAAGTACTTAAGCCGCTACCTCTATAATACTTACGCCCTATAGTATTCTCTTATATAATAGCTTAGGTAATAATATTATCCCTATTATTAAATACCTTACCTATACTTAAGATTTTATTCTTCAGCTCCGGTCTTAGCTTAGCTAGGAAGAGGTTAGCTTTAAGCTTTAGGGCTATAAGCAGTAGGTTAGCTTCTAACTCCTCTAAGTAGGCCTTAAATATAGTAACTTTCTAATTAGAACGTTACTTTACCTCCTTAAACCTTTCGTAGGCGAAGAGATGGCGGTTGATAGGATCTATAACTAAATTATATAGGAATTACTTAAAGAATTCGAACGTTATATTATCCTATCTATAGTCCTTTAGGTAGGTATTCTACTAGGAATTTAGGTTATCTTCTAGGGCGTCTATATAATAGACTATTTTAAATAGTTTAGTAGTAAAGTACTCCGGACTCTTAAGAAACTTCTTCTTTAAGTTAGTAAACTAGCGTAAGTATTTACCCTTGCTAATTCCCTTATAGAGTTATATATTCTTAGGCTGAAAGCTTTTCGGTATTAGGGGTCTTTAGAGTCTAATAAGTAGGTTCGTAGGCGCGCTAAAGGTAGGCGTTATAAGATATAAAGGAATCCTTTAGCTAGTAATATTAACTAATTATACTAATATAGCGGTAGTAGGATATTATTCCTCCTCTTAAACCGTCCCTATAGGTATTCTAATAGTACTCCGTAACCTAGGGTATTAAATTATATCGTTTTTAGCTTCTAATACTAATAATTCGCGTAGTTACTTTAGGCGGCGATTCGTTACTTAAGCTTCTTATAAGCGTTACTTAAGATTAGTATTATCTAAATTAGAGGTATCTAGCTAAGACTCTCCGTTAGTCCTATAACTCTCCGTAGGATTATTATTATTATTAATATTATTAGGTTCTTCGGCGTTAGTAACGGTTATAGCAGTATAACTACGCGTCTAACCTAATATCGTAGCAACTCCGGGCCTCTCCCTTAAAAAGGTAGAGAAATTAGAACTATAAAGGCTAGCGACGCTAGCTCTAAGCTGGCGTACTAAGGTATAAGAGACGTAAAGTTACTAGATTTAGGTATTAAGTAATAGATATAATTATATTACTTAGTAGTAGAGTAGTAGCAGAACTAATTTCTAAAGATCCCTAAAACACGGGGGAGTCCTAAGTAGTAATACTATTACTAAGCCCCTAGACCCTAATTAATATTATTACGCTAGCGTAGCTATAACGCGCACACGCTTAAGGGTTAACAATAATAAGTATTAGAAAGTAGTAAAATAAATCTTTTATTACCTCCGCTTTACTATTAACCTATAGCTTACTTTTAGGGGAGCTCTAAAGTTATTATTAAGATATATAGATATAGACTAGGCGGGTAATTAAGATACCTAATAATTAACTTCTAAGTATATTTTTAATATTAGTAGTAGCGCTATTAGTTAGTCTTTTAAGTAGTAACCTACTATTATACTATCCTTATATAAAGTTAAATATATTAGCTAAACTTAGGCTATAAAGGAGGCTATTTAACTATAAAACCTCCTAAAGTAACTTAATACTAATATTAACTTTTTAAAGATAGTAGTAATCTTCTATAATAATTAAAGTACTATAGCCTTAGTTAAGAACCCTTAATTTTATACTTAGACTAAGTATATTAATATTAATATTTATTTTATTAAGGAGTAAGTTATTAAAGAAGTAGTCGAATTAATCTATACTCCTACTTAAAAGATAGTTATAGATAGCCTAATTAAGGCTTTATTAAAGGACTATTTTATCCCCCTTTAAAATATTATTAGCTTAGAGAGCTTATTATAAGTTCTAATCTAAGGGAGCTCTTAGCTTTACTAGCGCCTTCTTTTTAGTTAAAAATACTATATTTTAGGGTTACTAAGCCCTATTTAGGTATTTATATACTAAGGCTTTAGAGGGATTTATATATTTTTAGCTACTCTTACGTCTAACTATAGATCCTATAGTGATAAGCGAAAGTTTTTGGCCAGAAGGGGCGACTCTAGAAAGGTTTCTTTCGCGTCTAGAGGGCCTTCAACCCCCCTAGATTTCCTAATAATGTAAGAGAACACCCTTATTAGTATATATAGATACTAGAATAGGCGTATAAATCAATCAATCAATCAATAGATCCTATAGAGCTATAACTCCGTAAGCTCCGTAATATATAAGAATTACTACTATTATTTAATAATACTATACCCTATTATTAATTCCTTCTATAGGGTATTTCACCCTATACCTAAAGCCCTCTATCGCTAATATAGGGCTACTAAATCCTATATTATAACCCTTATTACCTATAATATAGCGCGGCTAGTCTAACTAAGGTAGCTTATTATAAGCCTAGAATTAACTACTACTTAGTATATAGGTACTCCGTAATATTTATAATACTAAGTCTAATATAGCTAGACCGCCCTAAAGCTCGCTAGGACTTATAGCCGCTACTATAGCCGCTTTATAAGACTTTCTAATTATCCCTATCTATCCTATAGTCTTTTATTAGTAGAAAATTAGCCTATATAGCTCCTATAGGAAATAAAAAGTTTAAATAACTATAAAAGTATAAAGAGTAGAATTATTAATAGGCTACTACTAATTTTAACCTATATATACCTTACTAGCGTATACTTCTAGGGGGTTAGCCGCCTAAATTATAGTATATAGATAATCTAATTAGTCTATACCCTAGAGTAACTAGCTGCTAGGCTTAGAGACGTCTTAATTAATCGCTTATTATAATAAGGGGAGTACTATTAGATAGATCTTACTTACTTACGCGAAGGGGAGTATTAAAAGTAGCCTACGCGCTAAGGATAACTAAGCCTTAGTATACTAACTAAGCCTTAGTATCTTAGTATACTAAGTTAGTACTACTATATATAGATCGCGTGTGTAGTACTTAGATACCTAATAAGTAAGTATTCTACCCTATATTTTGATATATATATATATATAAAGAAGTCTTTAATATAGCGTATAATAAGTATATATATAGTATTTTTTATAGGTTATATAAGCGAATTACTAGTTCTCTATATATTCGGAGACTAAGTAATTCGCTAAAGTAGTATATCCGTTATTATCCGGAATACTAGCTAAATTAAATAAAGTAGTACCCGCTATATAGCGCCCTTATACTAATAACTTATACTATAACGCTATTCTATACTATTACTATAGATTTTATTTTAGTATTAATACCTACGGCTTATATAGTAGAGAGCTTTAACTACCTCCTTATAATTATATATAAGAGTACGAAGAGGGTACTACTACTCCCTAGACGGGAGAAGTAGGGAGTAAAAGAGTAGGCGAATACTACTATATAGGCTCTTTACTAAGAATTAATCTCGTTATAATATAAGTTTAATATAGTTATTTAACCGATTTAAGTATATACTAGTTCTAAAACGCTATTAATACTAGAATATAACCGTTCTAAAACTATAAGAACTATTAATAATTTTATAACTATTAGATAACGGTTATATAACCCTAACTATAACCCTAACTATAAAGTAATATCTAGTAACTCTAGTAACTCCAGTAACTCCAGTAACTCTAGTAACTCTAGTAACTCTAGCAATATTAGTAGTACCTATAATATCTAGTAATATTAGCAGTACCTATAATATCTAGTAATATTAGCAGTACCTATAATATCTAGTAATATTAGTAATACTAGTAATACCTACAATATCTAGTAAGATTAGTAACACTAGTAATACCTACAATATCTAGTAATATTAGTAATACCTATAATATCCTATAGCACTAGTAATATTAGTAATACCTATAATATCTAGTAATATTAGTAATACCTAGTAGCACTAGTAATATTAGTAATATCTAGTAATATTAGTAATACTTAGATACTTTAGTTTATTAATTATTAATTAACTATTTACTAACCGTTTACTAACTATCTACTAACCTTTCTAACCGTCTACTAACCGTCTACTAACCGTTTACTAACTATAACGGTTATTAGTTTTAGGAAGAGATATTCTAACGTTATTACAACTAAATATAAACCGAATACTAACTAAATAAAGACTATTATCTAACTAGTAGTTAACCGTTTAACTATAGTATTAGAATTTTATAGGTGGATATTATTACGATCCTAATCTAGAGGCCCTACTACTAGTATAGAGGTAGCGTATTAGTATAGAGATAGCTTAGTATACTAGTTAATACGGTTCCCGGATAGGGACTAGTAGCGAGCTAGCCCTAAGGGTATTTAGGCTTATAAGCTTACTAGCTCTTTCCTTTTTTCTTTATCTTATTTTCTAGATACTAAGCGTAGCCTATTAGCTAAATCCTAATATAAGGTAGTTTTCTTTAAAGCTACCTTCTCCTATAATTACCTTTAGGCGAGCCGTAATATAAAATAGGACTAATACCCCCTTTATTATAAAGTATTATATCTTACCTATTCTTCTAAACTAAAGCTAAGCTTAGTAAGTTACCTATTAATAAAGAGTATTACCTACTTAATTGATTGATTGGTTTATACGCCTATTCTAGTATCTATATATACTAATGAGGGTGTTCTATTACATTATTTGTGAAACCAGTAGATGGTACACGTAGTGTGCCTTTCCTAGCCGTAAGAGAAACCATAGTATAGTGCCTAGATAAAAACTCCCGCTTATCCTTAACGATGTAATTGCTTTTGGTCTGGGGATTACACCTTAGGCCTCCTTAACACTAGTAACTCTTAACTGTATTCTTTAATATTATGCCGAGCGCTCTATAACATTATTTCTAATACTAACTGTAATACACGCCCTTCGCACTATACTTAGCTCTTAAGGACCCTGCTATATTCTTCTATATCCTTCGACTTTATTGTGGCGCTAAGCGCCCTGTGACTTTCTTTAACCTTTGCTGTGTCGATATAGGGGGGGGGGGAGGAGGGGGTGTATAGCCGTCCCGCAAGGGTTCGAGTTATTAGCGCTGATTAGTGGTGTTTATTAGTGTCCGTAGTAGTACCGGATTTAGCTGTTCGGTGGTTTGCTAGTTAAGGATACGAGAAAGGGGGGAAGCTATATACACCGCCTAGGAGGCCTATACTTGTATGAAGAATCGGATGGTATAATATCCCGCTGGTCGTATTAGATAGTACTTACTTCTATCCTTATATACTTTGCTTTAGGGGGGAGTTAACCCTTTAGCTTATAATTATAGTTATACGGCGCCGCTTATACTAAAGGCTCGCCTAGCTACTTAGATAAGGGCCGTCCTTTTCTAAAATACGCCTTCTAATTTATAACTTAGTATATCCTTCTCTTAGTCCTATATACCTATAACCCCAGCCTTCCCTTAGGATAGACTGTACGTCAGTCTTAACTAGTGGATACGCATCGAGCGCACGCAGATATTAGATTTTTTGAATTAACGGCTGGGTAGGTGTTACCTATACTCTTTACTCGTTAGGCTAAGATACTACACCTGATACCAATTCTTGCTGTCTAGTCTCGATCGTAGGGGAGGTATAATAGTTATGGTAGAGTTAGGGTAGGTGTTATCGCGTTGCCCGAAAAACTCTGTACGGAGTTCTCAGCAACCACGCGACGTCTTAATATCGTTCAACCTGTAATGTATTAGGGGAGACATCTCAGCTCTGAATAGGTATTCAGGTTCGTAGCTAGCACCGCGTATAGGTGTGTCTCTATCGCTAGCCGTATTACCTACTTAATAAGTAGGTACCTACTAATTAAATAATTAGTATATCTTAAAGAAAGCTAAATCCCTATTTTTTTAAAACCCTTAACTACTTTTATATTAATACCTATACTTAAAAAACTCTAATAATACGCGTACTACTATACTTATATACTACTTTATAAGAGTATATATTAAAGTATACCCCCTAACTAGCTAAGATTTCTATCTACCTTAAGGAGTTAATCCTTAATACTTATACCTTCCTCTTCTAACCCTAATAATCCTCTACTATTAATTAAGAATTCTAAACTAAAAGCCTTAGAGGACTTAAGCTTAAAAGATATCTTTAGGGATATTAAAAATAACCCTCCTACTAAAAATACTATTACTATTCCCCTATTAAGTAATAGGATAGCTAACTAAATATCTATCTTTACCTTAACTTAGTAAGCTATTATTACTACTATTATTATAATAGCTTTAGTAGAATCCTAATCTTAGTAGACTACCCCTACTCTAACCCTACCTCTAAATAATCCCTACTAATAAAGATCCCTTACTACTAACCTCTAGCTATTAGTAGACTACTACCTCCCTAAGCCTATACTAGGCGGGATAGCTATTAAAGTATTAAAAATTAAATACCCCTAATCCTACTTTAGTAATTATACGGGGGAGGTTAAAATCTTTATAGAGGAATACCTTACTAATTTTTAGGATAGAGTTAAGTAAGTCTCTATATACTATAAGTATACTATAAGAGAGGCGAAAACCCTAATCCTTTAATATATAGATCTAACCTACGCGTCCCCTATATATAATACCGCTAATATATTAAAGGTATTAGATTAGCGTTTTTTTAATTATAACTATATTTAGTCCGCTCGCTATATATACTATAAGCTTAAGATAGGATCTATAACCTATAATACCTTTTAAGTTAAGTTTACCTACTTAATAACTACTAAAAAGATTAGTACCTAGCGTTAGTTTAAAGATTTATATAAGAAAATCTCTCCCGCCTTAAAGAGAAGTATTTATATAGAAAATTATAAGATAAATAAAGACTATAATACCTTAGATAAGTATCTTATAATCTTAGATTAAGAGATATAAAATATTAGATCTAAAAAAATAGTAAATAAGCCTTAGATAAGGATAGCCTTAGATCCCTATAGTATCTTTAAAATAAGTAGCTAATAACCCTCTTTACCTATCTTTATCTTAGCTCCCTATATAGATTACTAAGTCTCCTTTAGGAATACTATTTCTTACCCTTATCCTCCTTCTTTAATATTAGTAATACTAGCTTCCCCTAAAATACCTACTAACTTATTATATAATAACTACGGTAAAATTAGCTACTAAGTGTTACGGGCTAGCCTTTCGTTACTTACTAGTCCTTTGTTACTTACTAGTATTTATATACGTTAGCGTTAATCTAACGCTAGGCCCCTTTGGCCTTAGCGCCTACTAAGCTGCGTCCCTAATATATTATATATACGCTCTATATATATAGCTTTCCTTCCTTAGATTTATTCTCCTAGTCTAATAATACCCCTATTAACTCGCTTTAGGCCGGCCCCTAATATTAGAATAAATCTTATAACTTACCCCTGCCCTCGTAAGTATATTAGCGAGGTTAAATAAATAATATAAACCTACTTATTATTCGACCCTACTAAGGTAGTAGAAGAAACTAAATAACCCGCTAGAGGTAAAGACTATAAGGAGTAGTTACTAGTAGACGAAGCCGTTAGGACGGTACTTTAAAGCTAAAGAGGTACTAGCTTATAAACTATTAATAATTAAAAGAGGCTGCGGCCTACTACTATAATATTACTAGTACTAGCGGGTGTTAAAGAAAATTTCTATAAACCTAATAATACGATTCTAATCCTACTATAGTAACCCTACTTACCTAAATACTAAGTACCTTAGTCTTCGTCTCTCTACCTACCTATCTACCCTACCTAAATTCGCTACCGTATACTCATATACTATCTCGTAAGAGTATATACTAAAGCGTACCTCCTAACTGTTTAGGATTCTTATCTAAGAGTTAATTCCTAGTACCTATACCCTCTCCTTTAGATCCTAATAACCCCCTACCCTTAATTAAAACTTCTAAGTTAGAAGATATAGAGGACTTAAGCTCTAAGGAAGCTATTAAAAAAATAGTTACTATACCCCCTCCGCTAATTACTAATATAGGTAATACGCTAGCCTTTACTAAGGCCTAGACTATCTTTATAATAACTACTATCTAAGCTACTATAGCAGCGGCCCTTATAGCGAATACCCTCCCGCCTATACCTCCTAATCCCTAATATTAGCAGAGAGCCTTTACTACTAATCTCTAGCCCTTAATAGACTATTACCTTTCTAAGCCTATCTCTAGTAGCTCTCCTATTAATCTATCTAAAATTAAGTATCCCTATAATCGTTTTAGTAATTATAAGGGTAAGGTTAAGTATAATTTATAGAAGATAGTAATAAAGCTATTTATTAAGGAATACCCTACTAACTTTTAAAAAGGATTAAAATAAGTCTCTACCTACTTTAAGTACTCCTCCAGCGAAGCTTAAACCTTAATCCTTTAGTATATAGATCCTAATTATATAAGCCCTATTAGGAACGCCTCTAATATCTTAAAGATACTAAACTAGCGTTTTTTTTAATTATAACTATATCTAGTCTACCCGCCTTATATATTATAAGCTTAAAATAGGATTAATAACCTATAATAATTTCTAGATTAAATTTACCTAGCTTATAACTATAGAAAAAATTAATACGAAGCGCTAGTTTAAGGATCTATATAAGAAAATCTCCCCTACCCTAAAAAGGGATATCTATACTAAGAAATATAAGATAAATAAGGACTATACTACCCTTAACGAGTTCCTCGCAGTCGCTAATTAGGAGATATATAATATTAGAGCTAAAGAAGCTGCTATAAAGCCTTATATAAATACTAACCCTCGTAGTATCCTTAAGATAAGGAGCTAGCGAGCCCCTTCGCCTACTCTAATCCCTTATATAAATCGCTAAGTTACCTTTAGAGGTATAACTACCTACTCCCTATCTAATACCTATAAAGAGGAATATTATAAGGAGGAGCGTCCTATATTAAAGGATAAGCCGAAGTATTTCTACTATAATAAGGAAGGCTACTTTACTACCGAATACCCTAAGTATCTTTACGAAGTAGTATAAGAAGTCGCTAGCGAAGATAAGGACGTTAGAGATACTAGAGAAGTTAAGGAGTTATTAGATTTAAAAAACTAGCTATCCTTAGGGAAGTCGCCCCTAAAGACCTACTATTCTTATTATCCGTAGAATTCTATAATCCCTTTAGTAGGCGTTTATTTATATATCCTATTACCTTAATAGCTTAGGATAAGGAATATAAATTAAAAGCTTTTACTAATACTAGTACTACTATATACTTATTTATTAATAAAAAAGAAGTATAAATCCTTTCCGATACCCTTAATATTATCCCTATTCCCCTTTCTAAACCCCGATACCTTTGCGGATATAATAGTAAAATAAGAAGGAAGCCTATTACCTATATAATCTACCCTTCTATATAAGTTAGCGATTATATAGAGTCTACCGTACCTATACTTATTACTAACTTAGGTAATTAATATATTATCCTTAGTAAGCTATAGATAAATAAGTATAAGGTCCTACTAGATATAGTAGATAATCATATTATCTTCGTACTAGGGCGTTATAACTATACTAGTATACCTACGCCTAAGCCGCCTACCTCTAGTTTAGGAGTTATAGCTAAATTAACTTCCTTAAAGTTAGTAAAGCCTACTAAGATCGCTATAGTAAAACCTAAACTAAAGAAGGTTAGTACCCCTTAGCCTACTCCTCCCCCGCCTAAAGAAAATAAGGCAATAGATATTAGTTAAATTAGTATAGTAGCTTTCCACCTACTAGCTTAGAATCTAAAGAAGTACTAAGTTCAGTACTTCTCTATAACCCTAGCAGGAATAGAACGTAAACTAAGAAAAGATATCCCTATAGAAGTAATACGCGAGACTACTGTTTAGACTAAGGATAATATTAAAAAGAAGCTCCTAAAGGAGTACTATAACTTAATTAATATCTTTAATAAAGATAAGGTAAAGGTTCTCCCTCTATATTAACTATATAATTATAAGATCGAATTAGAGCTAGGGAAGAAGCTACTATAAAGCTAATTATACCTAATATCTAGCTTTAAGCTATAGAAGGTGAAAGAATACCTTAAAGAGAACCTTAAGAAGGGCTTTATCTTACTAAGTACTACCCTATATATATCCCTAGTACTATTTATATAGAAGAAGGATAGTAGCTTAAGATTCTACGTAGACTACTATAGACTTAATACTATTATAATTTAAAACTACTATCTAATCCTATTAATTAAAGAAGCCTTAGCTTATATAGTAGGTTATAAGTACCTTACTAAGCTTAATATTATTACTATATTTAATAAGCTTAGAATATATCTAGATAGTAAGGACTATACTACCTTTACTACTTCTTTTAAAGCGTTTAAATACTATATATTACCTTTTAGACTAACCGGAGGCCCTACCTCCTACTAGTAATATATAAATAATACCTTATTTAAGTATCTTAATAACTTTTACTAAGTATACTTAGATAATATCCTAATTTATAGTAAGACTAAGAAGGAGTACTAAAAGTATATTAGAAAGGTCCTTATATAACTGCGCGAAGTAGGCCTTTAGGTAGATATTAATAAATATAAATTCTATATATAAGAGACGAAGTTTTTGGGATTAATAGTATCTACTAGTAGACTGAGAATAGACCCTAATAAGGTCGAAGTAGTTACTAACTAAGAAGCCCCTACCTACCTAAAGGAGGTATAAGTATTCGTTAGCTTCTATAACTTCTACCGTTAATTTATTAAGGACTTCTTAAAGACGGTAAAACTATTAGTAGTACTTACTAAAAAAGATTACCCGTTCTATTAGTCCGAAGTATATTAATTAGCCTTTAAAGAGATAAAGGATTTAGTAACTAGTGCCTTAGTACTAAGGTACTATAAAAGATCTCGACCAGCGGTGCTAGAGACAGACTCCTCAGACTACGTTAACGGTAGAGTATTATCGCAAGCGGACGACGATAGAGTACTGCACCTAGTAGTATTCTATAGTACCTATATTCTAATAATCTCGCAACTTTCAAAATTTTCCCGTAGCGCCCCTACCAAATTTGGCTATAAAACCTACGTAACCTTCTATAGCTACTAACACGCCTATTTCTTTATAAAAGCTTCCTAAAATAGTAGTAATAAAGCCCCGCTATAGTATTACTAGAAGATCCTATATTCTAAATAACCCTAACGCTACTGCTAAAGCTATTTTTAACGCTGCTATACGACCGCTAGGGCGTTCTTCTAGAGGAAGACCTCTACCAGCTATACTGCTGCTACTGTAATAGAAAAGACCTCTAAGGAAGCCTATATTAAGGAAGTCTACTACTACTAAGGATCTATTAGGGTTTTCCTAACCTAGCGCCTCCGCCCTAGCCTCTACCTCCGCCCCCGCTTCTACCTCCGCTTTACCCTAAGCCTTAAGTATTAATAAGGTTTTAGCGCGCTAGTAGAGTTAACTAAGTCCTAAGCTAATTATTCCGCCCTATACGGTTAGTTAGTCGGTATTATAGCGAGGTAAAGAGGTATTCTTTAATATAAAGTCTTTAGAAGAATTCGATTATAATACCTTTAGCGGAGACTCTATTATTAAGGTCTCTAAAAAGGCTAATATTAAAGGATATAAGATAGTTCTTTAGTATACTACTATAGTAGTTACTTACTTAAGGAACTAGGCTAATATTACTATATAGTACGGAGACCCTAATAAGTAGAATAATATTAGTAGTATTATAAAGAGGTAGCTTAAGGATAAAAAAAAAGGTATTATAGTAAAGATACTATATAAGTATAATTAAAAGGAGGCTTCTTTAGATAGTAAGAGTCCTACTCCTTCTATACTTATATTACTACTAAAAAAGAAGTATAAGGGTTAAAAGGATAAATATTAGTTTTTATCTAATAATCTATCCTCTACTAAGACCTCTTCCTTAGAGGATTTAGACTTAGATTTAGACTTAGAATTAAAGAGAAAGAAGAAGAAGAAGAAGCCCTAGAAAGGTAAGAAGAGGTAGACTTAACTAAGGATAAGTACTACTACTAAGTAAAAAGAATTTTATTAAAGAATAAAAGAATTAGATAAGAAGAAGGGTCGAAATAGATATAAGTTAATAAAGAGATAGTTTTATAACTCTACTATATATAGTAATAAGAACTACTATTACTAGTAACTAAAGGGAGCTTCTTATATATATCTTAAACTTTTTAATAAATAAATTTACGACTAGAATACGGCCTTAATAAAGGGGAAGAGTAGTATTACTATTAATAATCCTCTAAAGGCGACTAAGATTAAGCTCTTCTTAATATACTCCTAAGTATAAGGCGTAAAGAAAAGGTAGAAGGATATAAAGAAGGAGATAGTAAATAAAGAAGCTATACCGCTAATAGTATTACTACTAGGTTTTTAAATAGTAATATTATACTAGTAGAACCTTAGTAATCCCTAGTAACCGCTAGCGCTACTAACGTAATATCTATACTATCTAGTCTAATAACCTTCTTTTTATCCTAGGTAATATCCTTATAGTAACTTATTTTTTTACTAAGCTTCTACTTAGTAAGCTCCTCCGCCTAAGCTAATACTACCTTAGCGTTAAATATAAATAAGACTACTATCTTATCCTTCTACCGCTAAAAAATACTATAAGCCCGCCTAAGGTAGTAGCCTAGTCTAGGTTAAGGGAAATATAGGACGGTTATAGAGGGAGTATTTTTACTAGTAGATTAGGAGGAATTATAGCGAATAATCTATTATTACGTTAGTACTTAGAATCGTTAAGAAAGAGATATAGATAGTAAGAGATATATATAAGTTTAAGAATTCTAACTAGATTCGTATATAGATTCTACTAAGATTAGGAAAGAGACTCGCTATAGAGGTAAAAACCTAGCTTAAGGAGCGTTAGAATAGTAGCTAGAAAAGCTCTTTAGATAATCTAGTTAATATAGCCTTAGTAGGTATTAAGGAAGAGCCCCTAGACGACCTAAGACTAAATAGTAGAGGTAGCGAAATCTAAATACTTACTAAAAGTAAGTATTTTATAGATTAGACTTTAGTTAAAGTTAGGGCTTAGTATATTAGTCTTAGTACTTAGGAATACCTATTTAGGGTCTATTATAATACTTAATTAGTCTTTCTACTAGTATTCCTTCCTTACTATACTAGATAATCTTTTAAGACTTAGACGAATAGTTACGTTAATTATAGGCTTTCTAATAGTATTAAAATTATTAAATTATATTAGAGATCGAAGGTAGGGTACTAATTAGTAAAAGTAGTATTATTTACGGGGGATTTACCGCTAAGAACCTTATTTAAGCCTTAAGCGGGGCCTTACCCTCTAGTACTTCTATATAGAATTACTACTACCAACTATATAGCCTATATATTAGAAGTAAGCCCTAGCGTTCTAGGGCTTATTAGAAGTAGTAATAGTAGTATATATAAACTCCTTAAAGGATATAGTATATACTATCTCGTAGTATCGCTTTATCTAAGCCTTAGCTACTAAAAAGAGCTCTTTAATAGGGTTAAAGTCTAGCGAGTACGGGGGTAAATACTAGACTATAATACTAGCTTTATTATAAAGCTCTTTAATTCTTAATACCAGATATATTAAATAGTTATCTATAAGAAGTACTAATCTTAAACTAGGGAAAGGACTATAATAAGGGAGGACTTACTCTTTAAGGAAGTAAGCGAAGATTAGTCTATTAATACTACTATAATATATAGTATAGGCGAGAACTCTATCTAAGTAATAAGCTAGAAGAATACTCTATCTCTTAGAGTATTTTAGTAGCTATTTTACCTAAGGAATAATTCTAAACGGGGCCTACCTACGCTTTTAATAGGCGGTATACTTATTAGTACTACTCTTATCTAAGTAGATAATTATATTATAAGTTATAGCACTTATTACGAGCTTAAAGCTATAGTAGTACTTATATAAGCGTTTTATAGCCTCCCTATATAGAGACTTTCTACTAATCTTTATCTTTTATAGTAGTTTAGAGACTAGCTTAATCGAAATAAGAACCCCCTATATATTAAAGAGGAATAGCTATATCTTATCTAAATAAGCCTATAGCTTTATAGCTAGGAAAATATAGAGACTCTCTCCCTAAGTAGAAAGAATTTTATATAGCAGACCCTATTTTATATAGCGCTTAGGGGTATAGAAGCTAAATATATTAATAAGACGTCGATATTTACGTATAGTCTAAGGTAAGTAACTCTTAATACTAGCTATTATAATTAGATCTAATCTAGTAAAGAGGTAGTACTAGATATAGTCTTTATATATAGAGGAGAGAGGTAGATATATAGCAGCGAAGGACTAGGGGGTATAAGAGGTTAGCGTAATTATTATAAAGTAGCTATACTAAGGAAGGACTAATTATACGCGTTGCTAGCCTTAATTCTGCCTGTTTAGGGGTGTTTCTAGGCGTGTTAGTAGCTATAGAAGGTTGCGTAGGTTTTATAGCCAAATTTGGTAGGGGCGCTACGGGAAAATTTTGAAAGTTGCGAGATTGTTAGAATATGGGTAAGAACTTGCTACTAGTAGAATATAATTACGAGATCTATAATAAGGAACTGCTAGCGATAGTTCGCTACCTAGAGTACTAGCGCCCTAAACTCGAGTTAATAGATATTTCGATCTAGATCTTCACCGATTATAAGAGCTTAGAATACTTTATATAGATAAAGGAGCTAACACGCCGCTAAGCTAGATAGGCTAAGAAGTTAATAGACTATAACTTTAAAATTATATACTATACTAGGAAGTTAAATAGGAAAGTAGATACCTTAACTAAGTTACCTAACTTAGTACCTACTAATAAGGATAACTTATATCTAAAGTACTAGTATTATATACTATTATTACCTAAGTATTTCTAAGGTTATAATCTAACCTTCTTAGTAGACTAAGAAGCTGAGGAGGGGGGTAAGCCTATAGAGGAGTAAATTAATATACTAATAGATAAGGACTTACCTCTCTACGCTAGAATTATATTAGCGAATTAGGATAATAAGGACTATACGCGGATATAAGAGGCTATTAAAAAGAATCCTACCTAAATCTTTAAGGGTATTAACCTAAGGTACTACTCCTAACGCTATTATACCCTCTTCTATAAAGAACGCCTTTAGGTCCCTAATTTACTAAAACTCTATATTAAACTTATAAAGGAAAGCTATAATCTCCCCGTAAGCGGTCACTTAGGAAGGGACTGTATACTAGAGATTCTAAAGCGTTAATTCTACTAGCTAAGTATAAAAGAGGAAGTAGTACGCTATATCCGTAACTACTATACGTATTAAAGAAGTAAAGTACTAAGAGATTAGTATAATAGACTCCTATAACCCCTACTAACTTTAGAATAGCGTTAGTAGGATATCTTAATAGACTTTATTACCGGTCTTCTAATATCTAATAATCGCAACGCTATTTATATACTAGTAGATCGCCTTACTAAGGAACGGTACTACGCCCTATATATAGCTACGGACGAAGGAATCTCTATAGAGGCTACGGTAGATATCTTACTTAACTACGTCTTCCGTACCTACGGTCTACCTAATTTAATAGTATTAGATCGAGGCCTATAGTTTATCTTATTAGTATAGAAGGCCTTATATAAGCGGTTACGAATTAAAGTAAAGCTATCTATAGCGTTCCACCTAGAAACTAATAGATAAACTAAAAGGGCTAATTAGGATATCGAGTAATAATTAAGGATATACTACTCCTATATATAGGATAATTAGTTATATTAGCTACCTATCGCTAAATTTACTAATAATAATACTATCGCTAACGCTACTAGTATATCTCCTTTCTTCGCTAATAAAGGCTTCTATCCCCGTATATCTTTCTCGCTGCTAATAGAGCCTAGCCCCTCCGCCTAAGAAAGGACGTAGGCTGCTAAGGCTAATAATATTACGGATAAAATAGTAGATATATTAGAATTTATTAAGGAATAGTCCGCCTAGAGCCGTAAAAGGATAATAGACTAAGCGAATTACTACCGATCTAATATATCCTACGAAGTAGGAGATTTAGTCTTCCTATCTAGTAGGAATATTACTACGGTACGGCTAAGTAAGAAGCTAGACGATAAGATACTAGGGCTATTTAAAGTTATAGAGAAAGTAGGATATTCCTACCGCCTAGAGCTCCTAGTAAGTATATAGATTTATAATATATTCTACCTTAGCCTATTATATAAGGCTGCGAGTAATCCCCTACCTAGATAACGCGCTAAACCGCTAGGGCCGGTAATTATTAATAATAAAGAGGAGTAGGAACTGGATAAGATATTAGACGCCTAATAGATAGGTAAGAACCGCCGGCTGTAGTTCTACGTCTAGTAGAAAGGCGAAGCGAAACCTAACCGTTAATAGTATAATACGGATAGCAATAAATTTAAAAACGTAGCTAATATTATTACGGATTTTTATCGCTGCTACCCTAGAAAGCCTAGTAGTCCTAGCTAATAGGAAACTACTTATATGTATTAGGGTCGATACTTTCTTAAGGGGGGGCGTAATATTACGGGCTAGCCTTTCGTTACTTACTAGTCCTTTATTACTTACTAGTGTTTATATACGTTAGCGTTAATCTAACGCTAGGCCCCTTTAGCCTTAGCGCCTACTAAGCTGCGTCCCTAATATATTATATATACGCTCTATATACATAGCTTTCCTTCCTTAGATTTATTCTCCTAGTCTAATAACACCCCTATTAACTCGCTCTAGGCCGGCCCCTAATACTAAGTAAATAACTACCCTTAGAAGTATAGCTAATAGGCGCTAAAAAAGAAGATTTTTAAAATTATAGTTAGAGAGAAAATAGAGACTAATAAGTTATTAGAAAACTCTTAGGCTATAGTAGAGTCTTTAACTATAGTAGAAGTCCTAATTTATAAAAGGACTTATAATTTAACTTTTAAGCCCTTATTAAAGGCTGCTAGTTCTTAGTTAATATAAAGCTAAGATATAATAAATCTTATATTAAAACCCTTTTATATATTAATAATAAAGCTAATATTTTTAGTATAATTAAAACCTCCCTTACCTTTACCCTTTCTAAGTCCTTTAGGATTCGCTTTATTAAGCTTTCTAAGCTAATTATCTTAACTAGCTATAATAGCTAAAGTAGCTCCCCTATTATAATTACTCTACTTCTTATAATAATAATTAACTATTATTATATTAATTTTCTATTCTTAGTTACTAACTTAGGTTATACTAATATTCTTATTAATTAGAAATTCTTAAAGTACTATAATATTAAGTAAGTCTATATTAAAGGGAGGAATAGCCTTAAATAGCTTATTAATATAATTATTTAGTAGTACTTTAATAAAAGGGTACTTCTTTTAATAACTCCGCCTAAGAAACTAATTTCCCTAGCGTATTAATAAGATACTAAGTATTAGGATACCTTTTTTAAGGTAGATAAATATTACTATAGCTAAGCTAGGCTTACCTCTATTAACCCTAAGCTTTTAATAGATAGCTAGATTAATACTTTATTCTAAAATATACTACCCTCTCCGTAGCTAGCTTTAGTTTCTCCCCCTTACTTAAAATTACCTAACTTATAAGGTAGTAGGCTATTAAGTTTTATATAAAACTTAGAGAAATACCTTACTAAAATAGAGGATACTATAATGTCCACCTATAAAATTCTAATACTATAATTAAATAGTTGACTACTAGTTAGATAATAGTCTTTATTTGGTTGGTATTCGGTTTATATTTGGTTATGACAACGTTAGAATATCTCTTCCTAAAACCAATAACCGTTGCAGTTGGTAAACGGTTACAGTTGGTAAACGGTTAGTAGACGGTTAGTAAACGGTTAGTAGACGGTTAGTAAACAGTTAATTAATAATTAATAAACTATCTAGGTATTACTAATATTACTAGATATTACTAATATTACTAGTACTACTGGATGTTGCTAATATTGCTAGATATTACTAATATTGCTAGTATTGCAGGTGCTGCTGATATTACTGGATATTGCAGGTGTTATAGGTGCTGTAGGATATTGCAGGTGTTGCAGGTGCTGTAGGATATTGCAGGTATTGCAGGTGTTGCTGATGTTACTGGATATTACAGGTGTTGCTGATGTTGTAGGATATTGCAGGATATTGCAGGTGTTGCTGATGTTGCTGGATATTGCAGGATATTGCAGGTGTTACTGATGTTGCTGGATATTATAGGATATTGCAGGTGTTGCTGATGTTGCTGGATATTGCAGGATATTGCAGGTGTTGCTGATGTTACTGGATATTGCAGGATATTGCAGGTGTTGCTGATGTTGCTGGATATTGCAGGATATTGCAGGTGTTGCTAATATTACTAGATATTGCAGGTGCTGCTGATGTTACTGGATATTGCAGGTGCTACTAATGTTGCTGGAGTTGCTGGAGTTGCTGGAGTTGCTGGAGTTGCTGGAGTTGCTGGAGTTGCTGGAGTTAGGGTTTTAGTTAGAGTTACGCAACCGTTATCTAATAGTTATAAAATTATCTATAGTTCTTACAGTTTTAGAACGGTTATATTCTAGTATTAATAGCGTTCTAGAACTAGTATAAACTTAAATCGGTTAAATAACTATATAAAACTTATATTATAACGAGATTAATTCTTAGTAAAGAGCCTATATAGTACCCTCTAAGGGTTAAATATATTAGTTATATTAAGCTTAAAGGTCTTACTAGCTAAGACTTAACGCCTTAGCTATACTAATTATAAGGTAGATATTACCCTAATTTCTACTATCGCGATATCCTATTTCTACCTTAGTAAGAGGTTTAGGAGACCTTCTAATTCTAATACTTTTATCGCCTTTATATAGGATTTTAAAGGTAAAATTAATTATAAAATAAATTAATACTAAGAGTATCTTTTTTTTAAGCTTACTATAGTAGATATAAACCTCTCCCCCTAAAAAATACTTAAGGTTAAATATTAGGCTAATAAAGACTTAGTAAAGACTAAGCTTTCTCTATAATACTAAAAGTTTACCCCCCTCTTTTTATAAAAGGACTCTAATATATTACCTAATAAAAGAGTAGATATAAACTATAAAATTAAGCTTACTAGCTTAAATACCTTAATATTTAAACTACTATAGAAGATAACTAATAAGTAACTCTCTAAGGCTAAATACTATATAATAGACTACCTCTATAAGGGATTTATTAAGCTATTAAATATACTATATATAGCTCTAATACTCTTTACTAGAAAGGAAGATAATAGCTTATATTTTTATATTAATTTTTAAAAGCTTAATAACTTAACTAAGAAAGATCTATACCTACTCCCTCTAATAAATAAGATAATAGCTTAAATCTATAAAGCTAAGATTTTTATAAAGATTAATATTTAATAGGTATTTTACTAAGTAAGGATTTATTAAGACTTAAAGGACCTTATTAGTTTCTATAATTAATATAATACCTTTAAGTATAAGGTAATACTATTTAGATTAATAAACGTCCTAGCTACCTTTTAGTATTTTATTAATAATATCTTAATAGAGTACCTTAATAATTTCTACTTAGTATATATAGATAATATCCTAATTTACTCTAAGTCTATCGCGGAGTATAAGATTTATATTAAGAAGGTTATAACTATCCTATAAGCTAATAGCCTATAGGCGGATATTAAGAAAAGCGAGTTTAATATTATAAAGACTAAGTTCCTTAGCTTTATTATTAGAGTTAATAGTATTAAGGTAAATCTAAAGAAGGTTATTATTATTAAGACCTAGTAGTATATAAGTAATATATAAGGTATCTAAAGCTATCTAAGCTTCTATAACTTCTACTAAAGGTTTATTTAAGGGTATAGCTAGATTACTACTCTACTTATCCGCCTAATAGTTAAAGATATACCCTTCTACTTTAATAATACTTATTATAATATATAGGACTCCCTCTACTAAGTACTCCTCTCTATCCCTATCCTTAAGTATTATAATCCCTATAAGGAAACCCGCCTTAAGACGGATTTCTTAGATAGTATAATTACTAGTATCTTATTATAAAAATATAAGGATAGCCTCTTCTACTTAATAGGATACTTCTTAAAGATAATAAGGGATATAAAGCTAAATTACCTAATCTATAATAAGGAGCTACTTATAATTTTCCGCTCCTTTTAGTAGTATAAGCTAAAGCTTTTTAGAGCTTAGAAGTTAGTCTATATCTATACTAATTATAAAGTATTAGAATACTTTATAACTACTAAAGACCTTATAGCCTACTAAGCTCGCTAGGCTAAGTTCTTTACTAACTTCTACTTTATAACTATATATTATATAGGTATTACGAATACTATAGTAGATATATTATTTTATAGGGAGTAAGATATTACGCCTTTAGAAGTTTATAAACGTATAATCTAAAGCTAGTAACTCCTCTTAAATAAGAAGGTTAACCCTTAGATATTAGAAGAGGTTATTATCTCCTCCCTTACTACTTATCTAAACTATAACTTAGTTTAAGTTATAGAAAAGGTTAAGCTATTACTTATAGCTATACTAATAAACCCTAAAGAGCTAAAAGAGTACTTAGAAGGCGAAGCGCCTAATCCCGCCTTAGTAACTATATATAATATTAAGGGCTATAATATTATTAATTAAGTAATTAACGCTAATAAGAACTCGCTAGAGCTAGAACCCCTATATAAGTAAGCCTATAATAACTACCTTAACTATAACTTAGACTATAGTAAGCTATACTTTTAAGGTAGACTTAAGGTACTAATAAAGCTACTAAAGCTACGGATATCTTTAATCTACTATATTTACGCCTAGCTAGCTATCGCGTATATAGGGATTAGTAAGATTAAGATAATCCTATCTAAATAGTACTACTAAAGGAATATTAGAAATAATATAGTATAATATATCGCTAATTATAGCTATACCTATATAAAGGCTTATAGGGATAAGACCTTAGACTTCCTAAAGCCCTTAGAGATTCTAGCCCGTCTATATTAGTACTTAACTATAGACTTTACTAAGCTACCGCTAGATAAGGCTAGCTATAACTTTACTTTTATAGTTATAGACTAACTATTAAAGAAATCTCTCTTAGTACTATACTATAAAACTATTATAGCTAAAGGGATAGCTAAGTTATTCCTAACTTACTAGACCTACTACTAAGGTATACCTAACTCTATTATATTAGATTAAGGGGTATAGTTTATATTAACTTTCTAAAAGGAGTACTACTATATCCTAGGTACTAAGGTAAAGCTAATAATATCCTATAATCTAAATATTAACGGTTAAACGGAGATTATAAACTAGTATATAAAGTAGCGCCTCCGGCCTTTCTATATATACTACTAAGATAACTAGGGCTAGATACTACTAATTATAGATTTAGCTTAGTTAATATTACCCTATAAATCTCTAGGTATTATACCTTTCTAGCTATTAAATAGATATAAGCTATATACTTCCTAAAACCTCTATAATCCTAACCCTCCTACTATCGCCTTAGAGAAGCTAAATTGCGAAGACGCTA
The DNA here is from genome assembly GCA_018257865.1 of Stereocaulon alpinum. Classification (NCBI taxonomy): domain Eukaryota; kingdom Fungi; phylum Ascomycota; class Lecanoromycetes; order Lecanorales; family Stereocaulaceae; genus Stereocaulon; species Stereocaulon alpinum. The sequence goes on along the minus strand of JAEUBA010000170.1, from coordinate 3,705 downwards.
TATAGGTCGCCTCCCGAATAGAAAACGCTATATAATTTATATACTCCTCCTTATAGTTATAGTAGGATAAGATAAGACGAATAGCTAACTATAAGTATTATAAGGTAGACTAGGATATTAGAGATCTAGTACTAGTTAATACTTAGAACTAGAAAATAGATTAGCCCTCCTATAAGCTCTCTAATAGCTAGTACGGTCTAGTTAAGGTCTTAGAAAAGATTAGCGAAAGCTAGAAAGTAGAACTCCTATAGGACTAAGTAATCTAGCTAGTATTCTACTCCTAGTCCCTCTATAGGTATCCTAATAATCCCCTACTAAGATAGTAACGCCTTAACCTAGCCCTAATATAACTTCTACTAGAGTAAGACGAGTAGGAATTAAAGGAGATACTAGGCTCTAAGCTAATTAGCTCTACCTTAAAGTATTAGATTAGGTAGAGAGGTACTAATAAAGACTTAGAATAGTATCCTTATTCTAATATAATAATAGCGCCTTATATATTAAGGGCCTTCTACTTATAGTACCCTAATATAAAGGGCCCTCTATAAGTACTCCCTACTTAGCTAAAGGCCTATAATAATAGGATTAATAACTATACCTACCTTAATAATAATTACCTAATAACTATAACTACGCGGACGTAGTTTTTTAGAGGGGGGGGGTAGTATTATAATCCTAATCTAGAGGCCCTACTACTAGTATAGAGGTAGCGTATTAGTATAGAGATAGCTTAGTATACTAGTTAATACGATTCCCGGATAGGGACTAGTAGCGAGCTAGCCCTAAGGGTATTTAGGCTTATAAGCTTACTAGCTCTTTCCTTTCTTCTTCGTCCTATTTTTTAGATACTAAGCGTAGCCTATTAGCTAAATCCTAATATAAGGTAGTTTTCTTTAAAGCTACCTTCTCCTGCGATCACCTCTAGGCGAGCCGTAATAGATATTATAGTAATCTACTTAATAATATATACCTCGTCTAATATAATAAAACTAAATATATAGTCTAAGCGGTCTAGCTACTAAGGGTTAAGATTATTAATATATTAGTCTAATTCTATTTTAGTCTTATAATACTTATTTACTCGCTACTTCTTTTACTAGTTTAGGCTATAGCGCTTAGTAAATATACTATAGAAACTAACTATAATTATATATATATTTCCTATACTACTATCGAATATTAGAAGTTGGCGATAAAGCCGTCCTTTTATAGTCTTTTCGCTAGTAATAGGGTTATAGCGCTAAGTATTACTATAGTATTTATAGATTAAAAAGACCTCTAGAGCTACGAGCTCTACCTATATTATCTACTAGTTAATCAATTTCTTCGGTATTAAAATTAGAGTTAGTTTAGCGGCGATAGTCGGTGCTTACGGTATCTTTATTATATAATTAATATATTAGGAGGTAGTTAGCTAAAGGCTGCGAGCTTAGAAGCTTATTACGGAAGGCTATAGTAGTATACTATAGTATATTAAAGCCTTCCGCAGATAGTTAGAGTACCTACTAATATTAGGAAATATATAACTACCTATATCTTACTAATTCCTATTATATCTACTAGTAGATACCCGCTAAGTGCTGGTTTTTAATTTATAAAGTTAGTAATCGCCTTTACCGCTACTAGTTACTAGAATTATATCTTTATTAATAGAGATATCTAGTTAGTCCTAAAGATCTTATTCTTACCGTCCTAAGGAATAGATAGTAATTCATATACTTCTTTAAGATCTTTACGCTAAAATAATATATTATCTATCTATATTTATTATTAGTTATAGACTATTTTTATAGCCTCTATAAACTTTAGAATTAAGATTAGATCCTCCTTAAGATCCTATATAATCTTAAGGAGGAATTAAGACTATTCTTCTATAGCGAGCTTATTTAAGTTACTAGTATATTTATATCTTAAGTATAGATTAGTTAGATTACCTTAGTTACTAATAACCTTACTAATTATCTAAGCCTTCTAGTAGCGGCTTATAATATTAAAGGATTCTCTATTATTCTTAACGTATATTTTTTCGCTATTAGTTAAGGCTTAGTCTCTAGTAAATAGTCCCTTATTAGTATCTAAGAAATCTAAAAGCTGCTAGTTATATTTTATATTATCTTCGGGAGGGAATTCGATATTTATATCTCTAATATAGAATTACTTAGCTATAGGGTCTATAGAAGTAAAGATAGTAGGAGGATTAATATTAATAATAGGACGAGCGGGAGGATTATTATCTATTATTAGGTCTTTCCTACCTAACTTTATAGTATCTTTTCTACCTAACTTTATAGTATCTTCCCTACCTAACTTTATAGTATCTTTTCTACCTAACTTTATAGTATCTTCCCTACCTAACTTTATAGTATCTTTTTTCCTTAATAGTACTATATTAAACTCTTAATACTTAATAAGTACCTAGATATAGATATATATCTTATATTTAGATACTATAATATCCACCTATAATATTCTAATACTATAATTAAATGGTTAACTACTAGTTAGATAATAGTCTTTATTTAGTTAGTATTCGGTTTATATTTAGTTATAACAACGTTAGAATGTCTCTTCCTAAAACCAATAACCGTTGCAGTTAGTAAACGGTTAGTAGACGGTTAGAAAGGTTAGTAGACGGTTAGAAAGGTTAGTAGACAGTTAGTAAATAGTTAGTAAACGGTTAGTAAACGGTTAATTAATAATTAATAAACTATCTAGGTATTACTAATATTACTAGATATTACTAATATTGCTAGTGCTACTAGATATTACTAATCTGATATTACTAGATATTATAGGTATTACTAGATATTGCAGGTATTGCTGGTACTGTAGGATATTGCAGGTGTTACTGATATTACTGGATATTGCTGGATATTGCAGGTGTTGCTGGTGTTACTAGATATTGTAGGATATTGCAGGTGTTGCTGATATTGCTGGATATTATAGGATATTGCAGGTGTTGCTGATGTTATTGGATATTGCAGGTGTTGCTGGTGTTACTGGTGTTACTGGATATTGCTGGATATTACAGGATATTGCAGGTGCTACTAATATTGCTGGAGTTGCTGGAGTTGCTGGAGTTGCTGGAGTTAGGGTTTTAGTTAGAGTTACGTAACCGTTGTCTAATAGTTATAAAATTATCTATAGTTCTTATAGTTTTAGAACGGTTATATTCTAGTATTAATAGCGTTTTAGAACTAGTATAAACTTAAATCGGTTAAATAACTATATAAATCTTATATTATAACGAGATTAATTCTTAGTAAAGAGCCTATATAGTAGGTTTATTTAATAAAATAACCCTTTAACGCTTTTAATATTCGCTTCGCGTATTTTAAAGAGTATTAATATATAATAGTTAATATTATCCTACTAAGACTTATTTAGTTAGCGATAGGAGAACTTATCTTAACCTAAGCGTTCTCCGCTTAGTAGGCGACGTTCTATATAGTCTAGTCTAACCCTATATAGCCTATAAGATCCTTCTACTTATATACGTTCTTATTATAGGAAGATATATTAATTCGTATATTTATTAAAGAAGGGTTTAAATCTATTTAATTTAATAAATATCTTAAACTCTTGATTGATTTATACGCCTATTCTAGTATCTATATATACTAATGAGGGTGTTCTCTTACATTATTAGGAAATCTAGGGGGGTTGAAGGCCCTCTAGACGCGAAAGAAACCTTTCTAGAGTCGC